>CAUYQU010020480.1:0-24504 GCA_963574635.1 Cheracebus regulus | reverse complement strand
TTTATATTTTTAAACTCCAGCTGTTTTTTTTGTTGACTCCGTTAATAATAAAAATTTATAATAAAATATAGTTCAACCTTTTAAAAAATAACGCGTTTTTTTTTTTTTTTTTTTTTTTTTTTTTTTTTTTTTTTTTTTTTTGAGACATAGTCTTGTACTGTTGTCCAGGCTGGAATGCAGAGGCACAATCATGGCTCACTGCAGTCTTGATATCTCAGGCTCTCGTGATTCTCTCACCTCAGCCTCCAAGTAGCTGAGACTACATGAGCGAGCCAACATGCCTGCCTAATTTTTTCTATTTTTTTGTAGAGATGGGGTCTCACTATGTTTCTCAGTCTGGTTTCAAACTCCTGGGTTCAAGCAATCCTCCTTCCTTGGCCTCCCAAAATACTGGGATTACAGGCCTGAGCCACCACCCCCAGCCTAGAAGTAACTTTTAAAAAGCTTTAGTTTGGTGAAACATGCAACAGGAAATATGCTAGCATCTTAAATCTCTATATATGCTTTATCACTCTATTAGCTTGGCTGGGTGCAGTGGCTCATGCCTGTAATCTCAGCACTTGGGGAGGTCAAGGCAAGCAGATCACCTGAGGTTGGGAGTTTGAGAGTAGCCTGACCAACATGGAGAAACCGTATCTCTTTTAAAATTTAAAATTAGCCAGGCATGGTAGCACATGCCTATAATCCCAGCTAGCCTCTAGAGGAGTGTTTTTGGCAGAGGATAGAATAGTAAGTAATCATAAACACTTAAACAATAGAGCAAAGTGTTCTAAAAATGACTTTTCTAAAATGTTACAAGTACGTAACTCCTATCAAGTTTTTAAATATAAATTGCTTAAATAGTGTATTAAAGCATATTTATAACTAGATAGGTACCGGCTTGCTATTATTTAAGGGATTTTGCCAGGGTCTGCCTACCTGCTTTATTCCCACATGAAAGAACAATGGGTTTTAGGCTTTTCCTCAAGATCCAGGACCCTTGCAGGAAAACACAGAGAGTGAGGGTGTTGTTGCTAATACTTCAAAAGATTGGCATGTCTCCAACAGGAGGTGGAAAAGATAAGAAAGGGTAGAAAAACATAAAGGCTTCACCATTCCTTTGTATTACTCCTTGAAAATTGTTCCAATACAGACCTGGTTTCAAAGAGCTCTGTCAGGTGCAACGCAGCAACAGGAAAGAAATGAGGATTGGAGGAAACCGCACAAAACTGCTTTAGAATGAAAACAGACAGAAATACCATGGGGTGTGATCCAGGAGAGACCCCAACACAAATTTCCCTAAAAAAATCTGTGCTCCCAGGACTCTGTTCAAAAGTGCTCTTTTAAAAATAAAAGTCATATATTAGATGTGTAAGCGTAAACCAAGAACTACCTGAATGTAGGCCTGTGTGATTGTCTTTATACTTGTATAAGCACATCCAAGGACACTGGATAACTGGATTTCCTCCCCTATTATCAGGCTATTTCAGTATCAAGTGATTTGCCTGCTTGATCATACTGATTTTGTATCTTAGCAGCAGGTAGAAAGAATCAATGTGAAAAGGTCAACATGTCAAGAGAAGAAGTGTAAATCTTAGGCCAATTGTTGTAGTAATGAAAAATACTCAAAGTCAATGACAGTGACAAACTAAAGCCGGTTGAGCTTTTTTAATCTCACTCTAGTCCAAGCCACTGCATTTTAATTACTGACTTATTTCTGAAGTACATTGCTACTTAGATTCGTATTTAACAACTCTGTAAATCTTCTTCTACACAGTAACCTGACTTTCTGTTTTTCAATCCTGTGCTTTACGATTATACAATTTATAGTAGTATGCACTTGCATGGTGGAGGGGGTACTTCTTATGAAGTTTTTTTACCACTATCTTTTAGGCTTTGTTCTCAATCAAACACAAGTCTGCATAAGGAAAAAGGCCATAGTTTTCAGCAAAAAACTATCCCAGCCATACAGGCTTAAAACACCCTCTAACTATCAGAATAGGAATAAGAATGTGTTTCAATCAGTGTCTGAGCAGATAGATGGCACTTTCAAAGGATTAACTGATAAAAACTTTACCTAAGGGTCTATTAAGGGAGTTGTTGGCAGGATTAAGGGAACAACCAAAGGAAGGATACACACCAACTTCCAAGCAACAGTAGGAAATCTCGGCCTAAGGTACAACAAAGAAGCAGTATGTAATGATACCAGTACCAACTGGAAGATCACCCACCCACAAACGCTGTGGCCAAAGGTGAAAAATACATTTTTCCATGAGGAGAGGGAATGAATGTCTCAGCCTCTCTCAGCTGCAGCACTCTGCTCCTTCATTTGCGGCTTCCCACTCTCTAACCCAACAGGAAGCCATTCAGCAAGGGAGTGTGGCTAAAAGCGTTTCTAGAACCTTCTGAGGCACAGAGCAGAATAGAAAAATACAGAGAACAAAGTGGAAATAGCAAGCAGAAAATAACCAGCACAAAGTGAGAGACAGAGGGGAAAACTTTCCTTTTTAATTGTATTTAAGAGATTAAAAAGTCATAGGTGACTGTTCATGCTCCAGGAATGGCAGACTGCTTATAGCAGACAAAACTCTCCTCTAAAACTAAAGAAGGTAGAAGTTAATCCAACAAACAAACAATGAGAAAATACACTTCTATTTGAGGCATCAGAGAGCTAGCAAGTGAGCCAGTACTTGAAAAGCCAAAATCCTGAAGAAGAGAAACTCATGGAGGAAAACCTAATAGCTATGCCACTTCTCAGTAAAAGGTAAAAATACCTTTTTCTAAGTTGAGAGAAAGATGCTCATAAGCTAAGTAGAACAGCTGTGAAGAGACAGAGAATCTGAACAGAGTTTCTTCCCATTTCTTAGGACCAGCAGATGAAATTCAAGGATTCTAAGACAGCCAAGATTAAATATACAAGCTCCCTCAAGAAAGGGAAGATAAGAAGGCCTGCATGTGTCCCCTCTAATACTTACACACATTTATAAGCAGTGCAGGTACAGAAAAAAATAAATGAGGAATCCAGTATGGAGACGTGAGGCTTTAAATGTAATTTTCAGCAGTCAGTGGCAGGGAGATGAAGTGTGACACACAAGGCTTGGCAATAAATAGAGTTCCTAGTAAATTCCTGAGATTTTCACTTGAGATTTCTGAAAATAAGTAACTCTAGGAGTAATGCAGAACAAGAAACAGATCAGGTCTATAGGTACTAAAACTCAGCCTTGATATGACTCACCTGTGTTGTGGTAAGCGGATATATTCCTATATTAACCAAGTGCTAAAGATAATGTCTCATCCAGAGTCACTACAGTGTTCAGACTAAGACTCCAGCATTCATGGAAGGTTAAACAGGCATAGCAAGAGACATGACTAAGACAAAAAACAAACAATAGAATCAGACCCACACATTAAAATTATGAGATACTATGTTAAAATAATTTAAACTAATATGCTTGGAAAATAGGAAATATGTTAAATTTCACCAGGGAACGGGAGCCTATAAATAGAGTAATGCCATAGCTACAAGAAATATAACAATATAAATTGTGAACAACTAATTGATTAGATTGAACCAGAGAGTGGGAGACTGAAGTTTATGGGCAAAATCTGGCCTATTCCTTGCTTTGAGAACTACTTTTCTTTCAAATACAATTATGTCCATTTGGTTATATATTGTCTATGGCTGATTCTGTGCTAAATGTAGAGTTGCCTAGCTGTGAACCAAGAATGTGTGTCCCACAAAGTAAAAGATATTTGCTATCTGACCTTTTACAGAAAAAAAAATAATGATGTAAGAATTAGGCAAGGAAGAATATCTGATTGAAATATATTTCAGGAAAAAAATTCCAGATTGAAGCACCAAAATAATATCTTAAATGAAAATAAAATGTGAAGCATAAGATAAAATATGGGTCCTGAGTAACTTATGTGTAATTATAATTGAAGAAAGAAAGGAGAAAGTAATACTGCTGTAATACTTGAAATAATTGTAGAGATATTTTTAAAAGGAGTGAAATATGTTATAGATTCAAGAAATATGATTTTCGTGTTGGTGAATAGAAACAAATATACAAAAACTACCCTAGGCACATTAAAGTCAAAGGTAAAGGGACAACAGCAAAAACTAAAATACAGCTGTTAGTAAGCAGAGAAAGAAGCAATGCTTGCCTTCAAAGGGGCAACAACTAAAATTAACAGCTAACTATTCTCAGCTGTAATGATGAAAGCCAAAAGCCAGGAGAAAGAGGTTAATAACAGAAGTTAATGACTTTGAGCACCTTTAAAGTTCTGAAAGAAAATAGCTTACAGAACAAAAGTCTGTATCCATATACTTGAAATTAAAGAATAAAAATAAATATATCCAAAAAAACTTAACCAGAGAATTCATCAGCAGTGGGATCACATTAGAAACAATTACTGAAAGTAGTCCTTCAGGTAGGTGGATATAACAGAGAAAAGGACTAAAATTCAGTAAGGAATACAGAATAATGAAAAGGAAAATTATGTAGGTAACCTAAATAAATATTAATGATTAAAGCATTAATAACATCTCATGGAGTACAAAATATATGTAAATAAAATGCATGACTTATGCATGCTCTATGACCCAGAAATTTCACTCCTGTAAAAATACCCAAGAGGTATGTGCATGTGTACAGACACATACACACATATCCACACATGCACACCCCAAAAGGCATGAGGAAGAAAATTCCTTGCAATATTAATTTTAACGGCCAAAACTGGAAACATAATAAATGTAGCTCTAATTATAGTTAAGATATAGAAAGATACATAAAGACTATCGCTTCCTCTTTGAAAATGAAAGCAAATCAAATAAATTACAAAATTATTTTATTATATTTTAAACCCACCATAGAGAAAACTTAGAGGCACTAAATTCCAGATACAGACAAATGCTTCTTGGGACAGAAATGACCCATGGTTGCCTTCAACCCTGGGCCATAGTAAATGCAAGAGAAAAACTGGAATGCTCCCAACACAAAGAAATGACAAATGTTTAAGATGATGGATATTCCAATTACCCAAATTTGATTATTACACATTGTATGCTTGTATCAAAAAGTTGTATATACCCCATAAATATGTAAAACTATTACATATCCATAAAAATTAAAAAAGAAGAAAAGTAACATTAGTAGAATATGTAACACAATGTAAACTGCCACTTGTGAGCTGGTATGAGGGAGAATTTTGAAGAGTCTTAGTCACACAATGTGTTCTGACCTGCCTACCAATTCATTTCCATAGGACCTTTCCTGAGCATCTGGGGGCCACGTGAGGAAGTCTGAGTCCTGGGCAAGAGAGAGGAAAGATATGCCCTGCAGTGCACAGAGCAGCAGAAAGCTGCAGCAGGCTGGCTCTCAGGCAGAGGAACCGAGAAAGGGGACTCTGCGCCCACGCAGTACACGGCCTCCTAGTACACTGTCAGACTAGAGATGTCCAAAGCCAGGCTGGACACAGGATTATGGACAGTGTGCAGAGGAGCAGAAAGCTGTAACAGGCTGGCTCAGATGCAGCAACCCAGAGAGGGGACCCCGCACCCACATAGTACATGGCCTCCTAGTACACTGACAGACTACAACTGCCCAAAGCCAGGGTGAATGCAAGACTGTGGATAGAATATGCCCAGGGCTTTCAGGAAGTAAAAACAGCAAGCAACTAAAATCTAGGGCAGAGCAGCAGGGCAGGAAGGGCTCTCCCAGGAGGTGAAAATCCAAGGAAGGCTCTGGAGAGCCAAGTGCAATCTCCAGTTATTATCCCAAGAACTGATGGTTAGGCTGCAAGGAATAAGATTTCTGGGGCACATGTGCAGAAGGTGCAGGTTTGTTACATAGGTGTACACATGCCATGGTGGTTGGCTGCATCCATTACCCCATCATCTCCATTTGGTATTTCTCCTAATGCTATCTCTCCCCTATCTCCCCATCCCCTGCTATCCCTCCTCTAGCCCAAAACATAAAAATAAAATAAATAGCAAATAAAATAGATATTTATATTTTGAGCTATTATTTCAAAAAGAAAAGAATATTACCAATGAAGATTGGAAGGAAGACATTTATGAAGACTATCTACAAGATTAAATGGCTGATTTAAAGGAAAACCACTCATTTTTTCATCTTTCATACCAAGAAAAGAAACTTAATGTAACTGTGCCTTCATTATAGTGTATTACTGGTCTCAATTTTAAAAGTATTTTAAGTCTCTATGCTTTTCAATGGAAAAAAAAAAAAGAGAGAGATTTCTGGAAGTCAATGCAAATACTCCAGGGAAAGACTTAGTCTCACTCTACATCTTTGAAACAGAGAAGTGAGTCTGACCAAAATGCAACAGAGCTTACTAAGACCCAACAGATTGTGTCACGTGACTCAGCACAAATACAGATTACGGTGACTCTGACTCTACTTTGGGAGCATGGCAGAGAAACAGTGAGAGGAAATGGTACCTACCTCAGCTTCTACTATTCTTTTACATAAAATGTTTGGTATGCAGCAGATGTGACTCATAATTAGAAGCACTAGACTCTTTGGGTCAAAGCAACATTTGGGCTCTGATCTGCTTGAAAAGTTCTTTCGGTATTCTAACACCCTCTCCTACTTGAAAGCCTGTTTGAATTTGGCTAACCAATAATGTATTGAATGTGCTATTTCTTTCTCTGTGTGTATTATAATTAATCCAAAAAGTAAACTAGCTAGATCCAGAAGCTAAAGGTAATTTTATAGCTTATAGAACATAATGAGAATCACACATCTTATTTAAGTGCTTTCTTACTAGACGAGCTCCATAGTCACTTATAAATCCAATGTAATTATTGCTTTACTTTTCTTTCAGTTACTGCTCCATTAGATTTCATAGAATGCTATCTCTAAAGTTCACCCTTAATTAAATAAATTCATCCTAATGATACCGAGAAATACCCATATTACTCTTTTTAAAAGGCAGTGACGTTATAGTCTAAATGTCCTTATGAATAGTTCATATCTTTAGAGATGGTCTCATTTATTTTGACTGTCTATATTTTATGATTGCTTATGCAGCATTTTCAACTTTAAAATTCATGTCAATGAATCCTTCTGAACACCAGCTGCCATCTCAGTTAAATCTTAAATAGACAAATTGCTCATATTTTATGTACAGTTATTCTTGAAAAAGCTTCATCAAAGTGGCATTATGTCCTGTTTTACAAGTATTTTTTTTTTCTACAGGAAAAAAAAGGAAAACTTGGCATTTGTCGCTCAGGAAGCATAAATGCTGGTTTCTTTTAGCTATTTTGTTACTTTCTTCCTAAATACTCAAAGGTCAATAGCAAATCTATGAGAAGGGATTTATGTAACCCCTATCAACTTTTCCATTTTTATCCCCCAACTTCTATTATCTGCTGCTTGTTTAAGCCCTCCTTACTTGTACTTTGATTGTTTCAGAATCTCACTGTTCTCTCGGCGACCAACCTTAGCCTTTCCAATTCATCTACATGCCTAGGAGTCTGGGCTGAATCAAGGAGTTCATCATGCTCCCAAGTAAACGAGAGGTGCACAAATAGCTATCATATACCAAAGCTAGCTCACTGCAATTTTATGTTCTGAACTAGAAGGGGGCAGGGGAGGGAAAGCACCATTTCAACGACGGCGCACAAGAATAACCTGTAATGGCAATTCCAGAATTAAACAGAAACACAATTTCTACTCATTATTGTGGAATGTAGGCTCTAAAATAGGTGAAGAGCACATTTCAACAATCTCTTACATACAGGATGTGATCAGAGAGTAATCACATATACATTAGTGAAAGGATGGAGTGAAGATATGAAATAATTCCCAATAAATACATATCAGAGCAGATGTTTTAGGATTTGACATCCCTGAGCCTTATTTAAAAAAATGCCTTTTGATGATTTTTATTCTAATATCCCCTAAAAATAACTTTTGCCAGTAAATAACAGGTTACTGAAGTTTTCAGAATAACAAATGTTGATATCATATCTTAACAAAATAGTCATCTCCAAAGTAACATCTCTTGAAGTCATTTAAACCATCATGAGAAATGCTGGCATTATGATATGGCAGAAATAAACTACAAGTGAAAGCCTGAGGGATGACTTGTTTGTTTGACGCACATCAGAGAAACAACAAATTTGAAGTATTTGAGTACGGAATGTTATGTCTATAACCTAGTGGATACTCTGCTACCCACTATTCCAAGTTAACATTTATTTAACAATTTTCATTACCTGGCAGAGCCCAGAAGACATGTGGATGTGATCTTGTATGATCTTCACTACTGTCCTGTCAAATAATCGTTTTTCTTCTAATGCCCCAAAGGTTTCAACCAAAAAAGGAAAAAAAAAAGAATAAACTCCTTGTTGATGAAAATAGCTACATTTAAAACTGGTACATCATTTCCAATGAAATATCTTACATTAAAGCAGTATGCCTCTTAAATTATATACATGATAGATTTTATGTTTCTGTAAATAAGGGTCATCATGTACACATACATATCTTTGTATATTAAATGCAAGTTTCAAAATTATGCTTAATTTCGAGATGCACAATAATATTGTGGTTAACAAGTTAGACTCTGAGCTCAGGGTTCCTTAGTTGAGATATCTGCTCAAATACTTTCTAGCTATGCTGCTTTGGACAAGCTACTTAAAAACACTGTGCTTCAATTTTCTGATGTATAAAATAGAAATGACAGTATCTTACCCTAAAGGGTTGATGTGAGGATTAAATGGATTAATAATATATATATAAATTACTTAGCACAGTACCTGGTACATAGTAAGGTTGTAGAAATTTTAGATTTTATAGTTATGTTCAAAGACCATTTACATAAACAAGAACAACACTGATGCTTCTGGCTATCATGTTAAAGTAGGAATGACTTGATAATCAAGAACTGATTATTAAAATGCTTTTGAAAAATTAATTCAATCACTTAGTGTTTGTATTTCGTATTACAGTTGGTCATTTCTGTTAGCATATATTGTCAAGAAATAATGAAGAGGATTTTTTTTGTTTGTCCTTGAATTTAGGATTTGTGGCTGAATTTGCTAACTTAACATTTTAACAAATATTACCCTTTGAAATGTATACCCTATAGATTAAAAATCTGTTCTTCCCAATGTTGCCATTTTAATCAATTCCAACACTGAGTAACATCATAGTTTCAATGAAGATTAAGTCACCTACATTTATAACTACCACATGTCTGTTTTTTCCATACATTAAAATGCCTAACTCCACCGGATTATTAGTACTCCTCATCCTTCAGTGGATTTCCATACTGATTCTGCAGATCCAGAAACCACTCGATGGCACTGACAAGTTCAACAATCTAACCTGAATGTTTTAAAAATCTGGTTTAACACCGCATGTTCTCACTTATAAGTGGGTGTTGAACAATAAGAACACATGGACACAGGGAGGAGAAAATCACACACCAGGGCCTAAGGGGTCGGGGGCTAGGGGAGGAATAGCAGGGGGTGGGGGGATTGGGGAGGAAGAGCATCAGGAGAAATACCCAGCATAGATGATGGGGTGATGGATGCAGCAAACCACCATCACGGCACATGTATATCTATGTAACAAACCTGCACGATCTGCATATGTACCCTAAAACTTAAAGTATAATTAAGAAAAAGAAAAAAAATCTGGTTTAAAATTAATCATAAACAAAAGATAGCCATGTCTCAATCTAAGACATTAAACAACATATAATTTATATAAATTCATATGCAAATGGTCAGAACAGTTCTAGGATATTGACACTTACCACAATGGACTTCTCCAGGTTAAAGAAGCTTATTCTTTCCATAGCCATGTCTCATATTTCCGCAAATCACAGGATGGATAACAATAATAAATTCCTCATAAAAATGTCTCTCTTGGGTACACGTGCAGATCACGCAGGGTTGTTGTATAGGTACATACATGGCAAGGTGGTTTGCTTCCTCCATTCCCCCATCATCTACATTTGGTATTTCTCCTCACATTATCCCTCCCTACCCTCCCCACTCCCCGCTGTCCCTCCCCTAGTCGCTCCCAACTGACCCCAGTGTGTGATGCTCTCCTCTCTGTGTCCACGTGTTCTCACTGTTCAACACCTGCCCAGAACCTAAAGTACAATAATAAAAAAAAAAACTCTCTTGGCCAGTTCTCATCTCTCTTCCTGTCAGCAATCCGAATGCATTTCCCCCCGAGGTTCGTGTTATAGTGTTGGATGAGACATGTCAGAATCCATTAGTACCTCATGTTGAGATTTCTTCTCTGGTTTCAAAAAAAAAAAAAAGTGAATGTGGATGAGATTAATTTTCCTACCTGAGAGCCAAATCAAGTGATAGGAAGCAATAGAAAGAGATAAGAGGAAAATATTGAAAGAGATAAAGGAGGGCAAAATTTTATCTGATAGAATTCCTCATATTATGTGACTGCATAACATAATTTTATACTATTCATTTCTAATCTGGGAAAAATGTTATCAGCAGGATTCATGCTCACCTACTACCTCCCCATTTTCTCACCCTTAGAGAACAACTGCATGGCAATGATAACCTGCTGTTCCAAACATTTTCATCAAAATACAGTTGCTTTGAAACTCCTCTCAGTTTGGGGGCACAAAGAAGCCATCCTCTATGAAACACTAATTCAGGTAACTTTAATATATTAATTAATACTATACTTAATAAAATTATTGTGTTATAAATAAAACCATGAATAAAATATACATACACATAATGTCAGATAACTGCAAATAATACAAAAGAAATGTGAATTTACCATGGCAAACCATAATTTCTGGTTCTTCATTAATAATCTTCCTTCTTTCTTTCCATCTTCCTTTCCTTTCCTCTTCTCTTCTTTCTCTCTCTCTTCTTTTTCTTTCTTCCCTTTCTTTCTTCTTTTTCTTTATTTCTTTCTTAGTCAGTTTTCATCTTTCCCCTGAGTTTGTTTGTTTCTTTTTCTTTCTTTGTTTCAACAGGCTCCCACTCTATCACCACATCTCACTGTGGCCTACAAACTCAACTTCCCTGGGCTCAAGTAATCCTCCCACCTCACCCTCCCAAATAGCTGGGACAGGCATGAGCCACCATGCCTAGCTAATGTTTGTATTTTCTGTAAATATGGGGTTTTGTCATGTTGCCCAAGCTGGTCTAGAACTCCTGAGTTCAAGTGATTACCCCCTTTTGCCTCCCATTAATAATTTTCAATTGTATTATATTGCACTATGTAGTAAAAATCGTAAAGGGACATCAGTTAACTTTTTCATCCCTATAGATAGGGAGGAAAAGTTATCTTACTTCCTTTAGGGACACAATACCTCAGTGAACATGATACAACTAGAATGTAGTGTGAAAACACTGTCCTATTGTACTGAAGTCATCACTCATTTGGATGAATATAATACAACACTGGCATGTTTATACATATCAGTTATTCTTCCTTTGTTTCTTAGAGCTGGTATTTAAAGAAGGAAGTAAATATAGTAAAGAGATATATGCATATTAATAAAATGTGTAATTACTTCAAACTCGCAACTTCTGGAGAACACTAAATTATAAAATAAATTTTCAATATATTCATGTGAGTGGTGCTAAAGAACAATAATCACCTCAATAAAATTTACCAACCATTGCAATATTTACCAAACATCTTTACCTTTTATTCAAAATAGTAGCAGTGCCAGCCTTAGAATAATGGTAACTAGCACTAGACTGTTATGTTACCAAATAATTTTTAAAAATATGGAGCATTTTCAGAGCTAAAGAGATTATTTTCAAAAATTAAAATTCATGTCCTCAATAACATTAGTGGGTTTAAAGGGGGAAAAAGGTAGAATAAGCAGGTAGGGCAGAATAAAGAAAGTAAAAAAACATCACTCCAGTCTGCAAGAAGCGTAAGGCTGAGCCAGGCAAACAAAACACAAGAATGTAAAAAAGTTGAATAATGTTTAAAGTGGTAAAGTCTATTTCAATATAGTGACACAAAGAAGCCCATTATAAATCATTTACTATGAATGATATGGGAATTCACAAGTTAATGAATAACAACAATTACGTGATTTCATTAGCAGCTATATATCCTTAGAAGTCCAGTATCACTTTGTGAGGAAAAGTGTCATGACTTAAGATTCTCTTTCCCAGCTTATCTCCTGAAAACGGTGGTGTGGATTTCTACATGATGAGCTATCCGGACGAGGTACTGCAAATTTCTTTTAAAAAGCGTCAAATATACTGGTAGTTGTGCTAAGGTTAAAACGTGTAGATCTACAGCAATTCAGATAATCAACACTCCTGGCCGGATTCAGTCAGTTTATAGTTGCCAATCACCTTCCTGAACCAAGCTGTTTCCATGGTTCTAGGATTGATTGTATACCATTCCATCTGCCTCTTCCACTCTCTGCCAGACTGACAGTCTAATTAACACTTGCACAGCATGTCTGCAGACGATAGTACCCTTCAGTCATATTTTCTGCTCTTCCCGGAGCCCAGAAAAGACAGCTCCAAAAGACATCCTTATAGTATGTTTTCTTCACTTAGAATTCTGGATACCAGCCCCATGTATTTTCCTCCTTCCTATTACCTCTTGTTGCTTCCTACTAATATTCCTGACCTCTGAATGTTGAAAGCCCAAGGCTACAGATTAGTCCTTGAATTTGTTTCTTTTTCACCTGTCACTCCCCAGGGACTTCAGCTGGGCTTATGATTAAAATATAGTTTAAATGCTGAGACTTGTTAAATTATTTCTCCAACTCAGATTCTCCCCTAACACTTCAGAGATGTGCATCGTCTCTACTCAATACCTCCTCTCAGTATCTAATCAGAACCTCAAATTCAGAATGTCTAAAACCTTCCTATTTTTTGTTCCCCAGAGCCAGCATCAGGTTTTCATGTGGTTAGATATTTTCATCTCAGTTAACAGAAAGTCTGTTCTTCTAGTTCCTCATACCAATATCTTTGATGCCTCTTTTTCTTTCACACACTCCATTCAGTCAGTTCTACCTTCAAAATATATCCTGTCAACACCCTAACTCAATTACCATCATTTCTCAACCCTGCATGATGCAACAGCTTCCTATGAAGTTTGCCTTTTTTCTTTTCCTTTTTTTTTGAGACGTTCAGTTGACTTTCTACAAAGTAAACTGAATGACTCTTTTAAAACATAAATTGAATGATGTCATCAGACAGAAGCCCTCAGTTGCCTTCACAGTTCACCTGTGGAATAGCTGTAGTACTTACTGTGCTTACAATCTACAGTCCCTTTACCACACTGAGCTCATCTTTTAACACTCTCTTCTTCACTCACCTCCAGCTGTATCCTTTCCTCGCTATGACACAGTAAGGCCATGTGGTCTTGGCTCTCACTGGGATTCTGCTTGAATGTCCTTTTTCTGCCCAATACCTGCCTGATGTTTTCCTTGCTCATTTCAATGGTTCATTCTAAAGTCACTATCTCAGCGAAGTCTTTTTCAGTCATGCTATCTTAAAGTTTACTTATCACTTAAAATTTATTTTCCTCCTTTCCTTACTGTACTTTATCCATAGTATTAAATTAAGAAATTATACGTTTTCACTTACTTATCCTTCTGATGGGGTAACTCTTCCATTAGAGTGTTCTTTGTATGGGGGCAGAGTATTTTTTTTTTCTTTTGGGTCTAGAAAACAGCCAGGCATATAGCACTCTATAAATGTTTACCGAATAAATTGATGAGAGATCTTGAAAACTGTATTAGTTAGGACACAGCCTGTGAAAGAAAAGAAAGAAAGAAAGAGAGAGAGAGAAAGAAAGAAAGAAAAAGAGAAAAAGAAAGAGAAAAAGAAAGAAAGGAGGGAGTGAGGGAGGGAAGGGAGGAAGGAAGCAAGGAAGGAAGGAAGGAAGGAAATGGTGTTAAAAAAACCAACTCCATTTCTTTCTTTCATGTAGAAGATCACTCAGGGAATGCAGAAATAGTAGTTCAGTTTGACAGTGTTGGAGACTGACGCTGCTTCTAACTGATTGCTCTATCACCTTCAATATCTTGGCTTCATTTCATGCTCTAAGATGCTCCCACAATTATTATTTTTGATTTACAGTTGCAGGGAAGAAAGGAAAAGGGAGACGGAGGGCATGACCTCCTTTCTCTTCAAGAGCACAATCCAGAAGTTACACACTTTATTTATACTCATAGCCTACTGGCAATAACAAGCACAAAATACACCTAACCACAACAGAAGCTTGGAAATATATACTTATTCTAGGTTACTACATACCCAGCTTAAACAAGAAAAGGGTGAAATTGTTACTGGATTAAAAGAGGCAAAAGTTTGCCCAAACTCTTAACTCCTAGTCCTGTATCAAGCACAATGGTTGACCCCTAAGGTAAGGTCGGTCAGTCCACAGTCTGACTGGACAAGTCTGCAAAGAAACCTTATAATAAGTTCACTGTAGGCTGGGCACTGTGACTCATACCTCTAATCTCAGCACTTTGGGAGACCGAAGGGAGTAGATCACCTAGGGTCAGAAGTTCGAGACAAACCTGGCCAATACGGTGAAACCCTGGCTCTACTAAAAATACACCTGCAATCCCAGCTACTTGGAGGCTGAGGCGGGACAATTGCTTGAACCTGGGAGGTGGAGATTGCAGTCAGCCAAGATCATGCCATTATACTCCAGCCTGGGCAACAATAACGAAACTTTGTCTCAAAAAAAAAAAAAAAAAGTTCATTGCCAACACATTGATAAGCTTATACACCTATGAATTTCTAACTCTTGCAATACTGAAAATAGAAAAGAAAAAACAATCCTTAAAATAGACAATGATCTTCTCAGGCCCACTATACCTGAGCCCACCTAAGTATGCCAGCCTTTCAGCCTAACAATCAAGTCCTAATTAGCCCATAACTTATCCTTTTAGAAAACTACATATGCAGTAAGAGCAAAATCTGCTTAATTTTATTTTATCTGTTCCAGGCATTTGAATCCTACACCAACTTAAATTTCTGCCTCTGGTCCGTCTTCCACCCCTCACTATTCCCTGCTCACCAAGTCTCATACTGTTCTTGGTAGAAAACTAAACCAAAGAAACCTGCCCTGTGCCTGGGCCTATATATTTCCCTCTCTCTTCTTCTGGCAAATTTACCATCATACTTCAAGGCACAGCCAGGACATATCCTGGTAACAAATGGCTCAGACCATTATGAACCATCCATAGAATAGACAACTGGGTGAAGGGAATTGACTGATTGATATATTAGGGAGGAAAATTAAGTTTAAAAGGAGATGTGTTATAAAGGCTTCCAATAAAGTATTCCTGAAAGATAGCATAGTATCAAGATTTTTATTCAAAATAAAGTATTGGTACCTTTTTTTTTTGCCTCAAATGTGTCAACAGATATTGGTTTGCTTTGACAAATATAGGAAACCAAAGCAAACCAAACACACACACACACACACACACACACACACACACACACACACAATCAAGTCAAACTGATTTCTTCTGTACTTAATTGTATCCCCAAGACTACTTTTTATATTAAAGAAAAAAAATAAGCCACCTAAAAGATTGTTGGGGAAAAAGATTGTTGGGGAAAAGATGGCTGGAACATTTCTTTCTTTTTGTTTTTGTTTTTGTTTTTGGAGACAAAGTCTCACTCTGCCACCTAGGCTGGTGTGCAGTGGCCTGATCTCGGCTCACTACAACATCTCCCTCCAGGATTCAAGCAATTCTCCTGCTTCATCCTCCCAAGTAGCCGGGATTACAGGCACCCGCCACCATGCACAGCTAATTTTTGTATTTTTAGTAGAGAGAGGGATTCACCATGTTGGCCAGGCTGGTCTCAAACTCCTGACCTCAGGTGATCCACATGCCTCAGCCTCCCAAAGTGCTGGGATTACAGGGGTGAGCCACTTCTCATGGCCTGGAAAATTTCTTAATTGGTAACCAATTATTCATTTGTTTTACAATTATTCTACAAAAATAGAGTGATGATAAATAGCAAAGACCTGAAAAAGTTGAGAAGAAAATAAATTTTCCGAAACTTCTTCAAACTTTGGTTTCCCATTACAAAAGAGGTATAATGAAATTATCAAAACAAATTACTGTACACTGTGACAGCAGTCCGAGGAAGACCTCTGAAACAGCATTAGACATTTCATAGCTCCCTTGGTGCTCTGGACAATTTATCCCTCCCACTTCCCAAAATAACTTGCAGAATCAATTATCACCTTCCTCCCCAATAATTAATTACTGCTTTCCTCCTTGTTCTTCAAACTCTCTCTTCACTAGATCTTTGCTTTCAGCAGATAAAATTGTTCGAGCTTCTTTTCCATGCATAAATTGTAAAATTACTTAGACAGATCTTCTAACTCTTTCCCGGAATACTCAAGCACACTGAAAAGCTCTTTCCCTGAACTTCCTCTCATTCATTCCTAAGCCCCAAACCACCTTGCTTCCATCAGAATCACTTCACCCAACTCCTCCCAAAGTTAGTTCTTTTATTGCCAAACATAGGCTTTTTACCCTTCATCTTACTGGCCTCTTTGTAAAATCTAACATTGTAGATCACTTATCTCTCTTCTTATTCCCCACATTGAATCTTTGGTGTATCACCATTTATTACCTTGTGCAAAAATGTAGTGGTCTTCATCTTCTTCTCAGTATTTATCTCCCTGTCTCTTACTTGCTGTGCCTCCTGCCCATTCCCATATAGTATATGGAGGTGTCTGACCATTTGGCTTCCCTGGGCCACATATGAAGAAGAATTGCCTTGGGCCACACATAAAATATGCTGACACTAACGATAGCTGATGAGCTAAACAAAAGGTCTGTGCAAAATTTTCGTCATACCTGCCACCACAGATAAGCAAAAAAGTCCTCATACCAAGGGTTGGAAACCCATATTACCATTTGTTCTACTCCTAATCACTCCTCAACATGAAAGAATTTAAAGCCTACTCTGCCTGCTCACTTTGTCTCTTTCGTTAGGTTTACCAGGAGCGTTCAATCCCAACAGTCTTCCTCCTCACCCACCCTGAATGGAGGATTCCAGGGTGATGGGTGAGCTTTATTATATGTATTCTTTTGGGCACCTGGCCCATTTCCAATCCCTACCAGACTGTGGGGTGAAATGCACTGATGAGAAATGACCCCAAGAGCATGCTATGTCCCTGCTCCATTCCCATGATTCAGTGGCTGCTGCCCACTGTCACCATCCCCTAAGACAAACACACCAGGAGAGGCACAAGACTGAGAATGGCACAAAGCAGTGGTTCTCAACGTACTGTCTTTGACACATGTGAAAGTATCAGCACCACCCAGAAAGATGTTAGAAATGTAGATTCTCAAGTCCTGCCCCAGATCTACTGAATAAGTGACTGTGAAGATAGGGCTCAGCAAACTGAATTTTAAGCATCTCATTATATGACTTGGATGGAGGCCCAGGTTTGAGAAACATGGCTGGAGAACATCAGATACCTGCTTAAGTGCCAATGTGCTAGCTCTGGACTCACTAAAAACAGCCCTGGGGAATATTTCTGGAAACACACTCTTATCTGGTGCCCTGTCTCCAGAATCATTTATTTACTGAGGCAGGCACAGCACACTGGAGTTTCTCCTTGCCAGTGTTCTATTTCACCTTTTTCATCCGTTCCATTTAGTGTTTCAGCAATCCCTTTTCCTTGTATACCTTTGGTCTATTCCATTTCTAATTTCAGACATTCTGTTTCTTTGATTTTTTTTTCAAATACAACATTTCTTCATTTCCTTGTCACTCCAAATACAGTATTTTTTAAAAAATGATAGTCAAGGCACAGATTGCTATGTAGAAACATAAAACACATAGTCAGCAAATGCACTTAAACCTATGGACTTGAGAATACATAAATTTAGAAGCTTGTATTTCACTGTGAAAGAACCTAGATAAAAAATAAAATATAAATTTGTCATAATGGAAGGAGAAAAGCTGTCAGTTTTGAAACTGCATAAAAGGGTGAGAGATATATTATTTAAAGTTGCAGTGAAATTTCTTATGCTCAACTTGCACAGGTTTTGATTTCATCTCTACAGTGAAAATCTGGAAGCTGTCTTGTCATGAGAGAATGTTTCAGTGACATCTACATTTAACAACCTAAGGCAAAAACATATTTCCAACTATGTTTCCCAAAAATAAAGTTCATAAAAAAATATTCGAGATAGGATCTTGCTCTGTCACCCAGGTTGGAGTGCAGTGGCATAATCATAGCTTACTGCAGCCTCCAATTCCTGGGCTCAAGCCATCTTCACCCCCACCTCAGCCTTTCAGTTTTTGTAGAGAAAGGGTCTCATTATGTTGCCCAACCCGGTCACAAATTCCCAGCCTGAAGCAATCCTCCTACCTCAGCCTCCCAAAACATTGAATTTACAGGCATGAGCCACTGCACCCAACAAAATTAAATATTAGATTTAAATAAATTTAAAATAATAGAATGTATTAATTTCTAGTTATCAAAGTTAAATTAGACATAAAAATTTAATTTAAATTAGACATAAAAATATGGAGGTTTTTGTATTTACTGCAAAAAAGCATACTTTGCATAACTAGTGGGTAACATATGGAATGTAAGAATAAGAGGCAAGGTCAATACAGAGAAAGATGTCAAGCCATTAGATATAATGACTAAACATTTCTGATGACTCACACTCATTACCCGTATTTTAACCTAATGAGTCATTTGTGAAACTTAAAATAAAAAATAGTATTTAATTTACATGTTTTTGTACTTAATATAAACATCTTTCCACCAGCAGTTTGCAACTAAACACCACATTCATCTGTGTAAAATCAATATTATCATCAAAAAATGGCAGTTAAAAAACCCCGTCCTAGTAAGACAGTTAATATTTACAAGGTATGACTAGCAATTTCTCTACCAGGAATGCTACACAAAATCAGTTTTGTCTTACAGTCAATCAAAACATAAAAATTACAAGCAAAAGACTGAATCACAAAATAATGTATTATAAACATGTCACTAGAAAAATTTAGATTACAATATGCTTCAAGATACTAAAATACGATCTTTATTTAAAAGATGGCCTAATTCCAGAGGGAAATATTGCTAATAAATAGCTTATAGATGTCATTCATATCTATTTTCCTTAAGCAATTATATTAACGTCAGGTGAACTAGATGCTAGATCTAATGATGAACAAAAATCAACAAACCTTAATAAAGCTTACATTCTAAATTTATATTAGTTGAGTAAATTTAAGGCTCAGAGTTTTTTTTTTTAATATTACTAAACTAAATTATACAAGCACACCAAGACATGAACAAGACCCAACAGTGAGTGACATAGCCAGGATTACTTTATTTTCATTGTCCACAGCTAAAGTTTTGCCACTTTCTCCATCACATTAATAATTAAACTATTAAAAATAGACTTTCAAAAAATGAACTCAACCGAAGATAAAATGTGCTACGCTATGACATCAAAAAATTAGGAGTAAAGCTGGGCGCAGCGGCTGATGCCTAGAATTCCAGCATTTTGGGAGGCTGAGGCATGGGGATCACCTGAGGTCAGGAGTTTGAGACCAGCCTGGCCAACACTGGCGAAATGCCATCTCTACCAAAATTTGCTAGGCATGGTGGCACACGCTTGTAGTCCCAGCTGCTCGGGAAGCTGAGGCAGCAGAATTGCTTGAACCCAGGAGGTGGAGGCTGCTGTGAGCCGAGATCACGCCACTGCACTTCAGCCTGGGCAATGAGGGCAAAACTTAGTCTCAAGAAAATCATTCATCTAAAACATTTGATATCAGAGACCAACCATTCATCTTTCAATTGTTATATTGTCATCAAAGAAGAGAAGCCATATATTATCATAAATGACAAATCATGTATCCTGAGATGAGCTTTCTGTATAGTTGTTTAAAGATGTGTCTTAGCATGTTAAAGTCTTGAAGATTATACAGTTAGTTTTGAAATAGGTAAATATCAAAAGTTATTTATTTTAATCTCCCTTTAAAAAGCCCCTAGTATTTGAAGGATATTTCTGAACTTTGAAATTTAGAGACTGTATTACTTTCCTTTGGCTACTGTAACAAATTACCAAAGGCTAGGTGGCTTTAAACTAGAATTGTATTCTTATTTGGTCATGGAGGCCAGAAATCAGAAATCAAAGTGTTGGCAGAAGCGAGGGGAACAAATTCATTCTTTGCCTCTCTGCTAGCTTCAGATACCTGCCAGTGAACCCTGGCATTCCTTGGCTTGTGGCCACTTCACTACAATCTCTGCCTCTATCTTCACATGTTCTCCTTCTTCTGTGTGTCTCTCCTCTGTGTATTTATTATATACATATGCCATTGGATTTGGGTCTTATCTGTATAATCAAGGGTGGCCTCCTCTTCTCAAGGTCCTTAATGTCATCTGCTAAAGTCCTTTCTTCCAATCAAGATAATATTCCCAGGTTCCAGGGATTTGACATGGATGTATCTTTTTGGGGACTACCATTCAATCCAGCAGAGACTAGACATCATAATTACATAAACATTTCCACTATTGTCTATAGTAGGCAAAATAATGGCCTCTCAAATATGTCCAAATCCTAATTCCTGGAACATGTTACATTATTACAATGCAAATGGGTTTTTGCCCAACCGGTTACATTAAGGATCTTGAGATAGAGTATTTGGATTATTCAGGTGGGCCCAATGTCATCTGGAGCATCATTTTAGGAGGAAGGCTGGAGGGTAAGTATGAAAGATGTGAAGATAGCAGCAGAGGTCAGGGTGATGGAACCTGGATCCAAGGGATGCCAGCAGCACCTAGAAACTGGACAAGGCAAGGGTTTCTCCTGCAGGTCCCCCAGATGTATCATAGCACTTGAGTTTAGCCTCATCAGACGAGCTGTAGCTGTAGACTTCTACTTTCAGAACTGTGATATAATAAATGTGTGCTATTTTAAGCCACCAAATTTGAGGTAATATGTTACAGAGTAATAGGAAACTAATGCCCTGTCGAGCATTCTTCGTAAAACAGATAACCAGTTATAGATGTCTTTAAGAACAGAGCCTGATTACTGTGGTCAGGTAGAGAGTTAAGACTGCCTAACCGAGAAAAGTGAAGCAAAATCTATTTTATTTTTAATCATACGAGTTATTTTACTTAACTTGGGTTCAATTCTAACATAATTAGTAATTAGAAGCTTGTTTTGTGTTTCCTTGGCTTCTAAATGGTGCCTGAGATTCATGCTATAAGAGGACAGGTAATGGATGGACAGAGCATTTCATGGGACATGCTCAGAAGTCCTTCCCCTATTAGAAGGCTGTGTCCAAAACTTTCTATCTGTTTAAAACTATAAAATAAATTGGTATAAAAATCACTTGAGAGTAATTAGACAGCTAATAAATTTCAAACAGAATCTGTTATGCTTTGCCTTATAACTTTTATAACTTGTACACCTTTATTTTATTTTATTTTATTTTATTATTATTAATATTTTTGGGGATGGAGTCTTGCTCTGCTGCCCAGGCTGGAGTGCAGTGGCATGATCTTGGCTCACTGCAACCACTACTTCCCTGGTTCAAGTGATTCTCCTGCCTCAGCCACCCCAGTAGCTGCTACTACAGGTGTGTACCTGACTATTGGCATGTAGCTGAGACTACAGGCATGCACTACTACGCCTGACTAGTTTTTTAAATTTTTTTTATTTTTATTTTTTGTATTATTAGTAGAGATGAGGTTTTGCCATCTTGGTCAGGCTGGTCAACTCCTGACATCAGGTGATCCGCCCACCTCGCCTACCAAAGTGCTGGGATTCCAGGTGTGAGCCACCATGCCTGGCCTTTGATAACTTGTACACATTTCATTTAAATTTTCCTGAAGGAAAAGCCAGATATTTGCAGGTGGGAGCATTGCTGTTGGAGGGCAAATGGCAAGGAGTACTGATATTAATAAACTGGTTTCTCGATTTAACTTTTATTTGCTATTATTTTTTCATCTCAGTGTTGTTTTAAAAGCATTAAAGTTGTCTGGGTAGTTATGGCTTTACCAAATATGATTGTCAAGTTAAGAATTTCTGCTGGTTTTATTTATGCATCATAAACTTTTAATTTTCTTTTTAAAGTTATGTTCTGAAGGTTATCAAAAGTATTCAAAGCCTTCAAAAGTCATACTTACCATCACTTAGACTATTCTATGTTGTTGTTGCATACAGTCCTTCAGTTGTTACTATTTTGCTCACATTGCTCCATTATAGGAGATTTCCTTAAAAGTAATGTGAAAATATAGAACTATGTAGCAAGTTTACCTTCCTAACTTGGATTATTTCTCAGTTTCATTTTATTGACTTTTTCTTAGTGCACTGGTCAGCATTATTCAATACCTTATTCCCAGTTCTGTTTAGAGTTTCCAGATCCATAAAATCTGTTTGAATTTCCAGATCCAAAAATTCAAATCAGTCACTAAGAAATATATACATATATATATATATATATATATATGTATATTTCTTAGTGACTGATTTGAATTTTCCTGATTATGTTTAAATTAAATTTTCCTGATTATGTCTAGATTAAAAGTGAAAAGACTTATCATTTATCTTCAGAGTCTAAAAATGCATACATAGAAAACGTCCTGTTTTAAGGCTTTGTATCCACTACCATTCAAAATATACAAAAGATTTGGAAATGTTTAAAAGATGGCAATGTTCAATTTTAAACTGTAACACATATGGGAGGAAAAAAGTGATTCCCCATCTTGCCATTTGTAATAGAAAAAGCATAGGTCTAAAAGGGTAATTTGGGGTTGTCATCATTGGAAGATAATATTAATCAGATTCAGTCACAAGTAGTTGTCATCTTTCTCCATGTCCAGCGCCTCACTGGAGAGAGCTCACCTGTCTCAGCAGCCTGTGAACACTCTGACTACCAGTGCATTATATAGAAGTCATATTGGAAATGTACTGAAATTTCACGGCAGATCTAAAACCTAGCACGTATACAGTGTTTTACCATTTTTAACCTAGATATATTAACATATTTATTTTCCTATAGAAAATATGATTTTCCTATAGAAAACGTGTGTGTGTGTGTGTGTGTGTGTGTGTGTGTGTGTGTAAAACTGTCAGGCTGTTTTAATCCACCAGAAACTAAAACAAAAGTTTTAATGATTGCTGAATATAATACTTGTCACTGGAATGACTGAATGAAAACACATGCATTCTCCAGTTACATAATGCTGCAAAGGTATCATCCTACTTCCGATATGATTTGTCAATGAGCTAAAAAAGGAAACCATATCCTTTCAATGTCCTACTAAGAATAGACCATTTTTAAAAAGTAAATATAAAAACCCTCCTAAAGCAACAAACAGTGAAGGGATAAAAAGAAAATCCCATCCTTTAGCTAATGTCCAAATATGCTTGCTTTCATTTATTCCCTTCTCAGGCAGTGGTTTTCAAAGTGTGAACTTCAAGACAAGCAGTATCGGCACCTCCTAGAATCTTTTTAAAAATGCAAATCTCTAACCCCACCCCCAACCAGGAGCTTCAGAAACTGGTGGTGCAACCCAGGAATCTGTCAGGCCTTGATGTGATTCTCATGTAAGCTAAAGTTGAGAATGGCTGTTCTATGGTCATCTAGGGACAGAGGGTATTTGAGCATGTGTGAGTGTGTGTGTTTGTATGTGTGTGTGTCTGTGTGTGGTGAAGATATCATACAAAGATTAAAAACAGTTTATTTATGGCTGGGCCTGGTGGCTCAATGCCTGTAATCCTAGCACTTTGGGAGGCTGAGGTAGGCAGATCAAGAGATCAGGAGTTCCAGACCAGCCTAACCAACATAGTGAAATCCCTTCTCTACTAAAAATAGAAAAGAAAGAAAAGAAAGAAAAAGAAAGAAAGAAAGAAAGAAAGAAAAAGAAAAAGAAAGAAAGAAACAAGAAGGAAGGAAGGGAGAAAGAAAAAGAAAGAAAGAAAGAAAAGAAAAAGAAAGAAAGAAAGAAAGAAAGAAAGAAAGAAAGAAAGAAAGAAAGAAAGAAAGAAAGAAAGAAAGAGAAAGAAAGAAGGAAGGAAAGAAAGAAAGAAGGAAAAAATTAGCTGGGCATGGTGGTGCATGCCTGTAATCGCAGCTACTTGGGAGGCTGAGGCAGGAGAATCACTTGAACCCAGGGGCAGAGGTGGCAGTGATAGGCAACAGTGTGAGACTCTGTCAAAAAAAAAAATGCTTATTTTCTAGTTGTGAGATTATGAATGCTTTGAAATTTTCTCTTAATACCTTTTTTGGGCTGGATACAATAATAGCATATATTTCTATAAAAAGGACAAATTAATGTAACAATAAAAGCACTCAAGTAGGGTGTGTAAGGCCGGTTGCCTTGCTGGGAGCTCGGATGCACCCGCCCCCCCCCCCCCCCCGCCGCCCCTTTTTCCCTTCTACAAGCCCCGAGCAAGCTCAGGCATGCTCCGAGCAAGCTCAGACATGCTCGGGCATGTTCCCCTCTCCCTTGCTTGCACAGCCTGGTCTTCCCTTAAGAAGCCCAGTATGCA
>CAUYQU010020479.1:0-15920 GCA_963574635.1 Cheracebus regulus | reverse complement strand
CGGCGGCGGCGCCCCCCGGCCCCCCGGGGCGGCGGGTCCGGGCTGCCCGGGTGTGCGGTTTTTGGGGCCCGGGGGGTGCGGGGTGGGGGGAGCCGGGCTGCAGGGGTGCGGGGAGCCGGGCCGCAGGGGTGAGGGGAGCCGGGCTGCAGGGGTGAGGGGAGCCGGGCCTGAGGGGCGAGGGGAGCCGGGCCGCAGGGGTGAGGGGAGCCGGGCCGCAGGGGTGCAGGGGTGAGGGGAGCCGGGCTGCAGGGGTGCGGGAGCCGGGCTCATGCAGGGAGAGGAAGGGCGCTGTCCCTGGAGCCAGGGGCCAGGCGGGGCTGTGACCTGAGGGCTTTGGGTGGTTGGGTCCTGAGGGTGCCGAGGTCTGATTTGGTTTTAAGGGCTCCTTCTGGTGGTCTAGAGGCAAACCGGCTGTGGGAGGGAGGAGGGAGCCCCCCACAAAAGCCCCAAAGTCCCCCCCCTTTTTCTTCGTCTTTATTTTTTAGAGGAAGCATTTCACTCTGTCAACCAGGCGGCCGAGCAGTGAGAGCATCACAGCTCCCTGCAGCCTCCAACCCCCGAGCTCAGGGGGTCCTCCGGCCTCGGCCCCCCACATGCTGAGTCACAGGCATGAGTCAGGCGCCTGGCCTCCTTTTCTTTGTGACATATAATCGCTGACCGTAAAATTCCGCCTTATTGGGAGGTTCACTTGGGTCCGGGGCATTGAGGCTGCACTCCAGGCTGGGCGACAGACCAAGACCCTGTCTAAAAAAAAACAAACAAGAAAGCAGCCCGGTCCCCATCAGCCGTCCCTCCCTGTGACCTCCCCAGCCCGGCGCCCACGCCTCCCCTCTGTCTCTCTGGATCGGCCTGTCCTGGACATTTCATAGAAACGGGATCAAACGGCCAGGGCGGTGGCTCACGCCTATAATCCCGGCACCCTGGGAGGCTGAGGCAGGCAGATCACCTGAGGTCAGGGGTTCAAGACCAGCCTGGCCAACATAATCCGTTTCTACTAAAAATACAAAAATGAGCCAATCGTGGTGGAAAATGCTTGTGATCCCAGCTACTCGGGAGGCTGAGGCAGGAGAATCACTTGAACCCGGGAGGCGGAGGCTGCAGTGAGCCGAGATCACACCACTGCACTCCAGCATGAGTAGCAAGAGTGAAACTCCACCTGAGGCTGGGCGGGGTGGCTCATGCCTGTAATCCCAGCTCTTTGGGAGGCCAAGGCAGGTGGATCAGGAGATCAGGAGTTCGAGATCAGCCTGACCAACATAGTGAAACCCCGTCTCTATTAAAAAAAAAAAAAAATTAAAAAAAAAAAAAAGAAACTTGGCCGGGCGTGGTGGCTCACGCCTGTAATCCAAGCACTTTGGAGGCCAAGGCGGGCGGATCACCTGAGGTCCGGAGTTCAAGACCAGCCTGACCAACATGGTGAAACCCTGTCTTAAAAAAAAACAAAAAACAAAAAACAAAATTAAAAAAAAAAAAAAAACTCCACCTCTAAAAACAAAAAAGATCACACACTGCGTGTGGCCTTCCATGTCCAGCGTCTCTCACTGGGTGTGACGTCCTCAAGGTGCATCCGCAGTGTGGCCTGGGTCGGAGCCTTGCTCTTTTTCATGGCTGAATACTATTCCACAGGTTGGGCGGATCATGTTGGGCTTACCCCTTCTTCCATCTGTAGACATTGGGGCTGCTGTGCGTAGAGTGCTGGGGGGATGTGTGTGCAAATACTTGTTCACGCCCCTGCTTTCGAGGCCTCTGGGTGTGTACCTCGGAGCGAACTGCTGGGTCCTGAGGTGACTATGTGGCGCTCAGGGAGGGCCTGCCATTTTCTCCTTCCCACGGCTCTCGGACGAGGACCCAGTTTCCCCGTGTCCTCACCAGCCCCGTAGCCCCTTCTCTTTGCTCTCCTGGTGTGTGGACTGGGGCCTCCCTCTGGCTTTTATTCCCAAAGCCTTCTGTTCTCAGCTTGGGCCTCTGCAGCGCCCCACATGCTGTCAGAAGGGTCCCCACAGGATTTGGGGTGTGGTGCTGGTGGCATCTCAGCTCCAGCTCTCCCCAGCCCTGTGGGCCTGGGAGTCCCCATGCCTCGTCTTCCCCACCCCCACCCCCCACTCCACCCTCCGCAGTCTCACCTGGCCCCGGGGGATTCCAGACTTGCCGGGCTGGCCACTGGTTGCTTAGCAACGGGAAGGTAATCCGTTTCCCTGGCAGCCTAGGGCTCCCATTCCTGTCTTGGGGCAGTGGTCAGTGAGACACTGATTTCAATTCTGCATGATCCAGACACACCCCACCCTCCGGGCCTCCAGCCCAACGTCACTGAGAGGCCTTGAAGCATGGATGCCCCTCCCTGGGGGTTTAGAAACTGAAAGCAGAGAGCACTTTCCTTCTGGCCTAGAGCCAGGAACAGGAACCCTGACCCTTGGCCCAGAGGAGGCGAGTCCCTGGGCCTCGCTGTGTCCCTCCCAACTCCCAGCGTGGCCCAGGCAGCTCTGTTTCTAGAAGGAATTTGCAGGGCTGTGATCTAGGGCTGGCTTCAGACCACAGCTGGGAGTCCTTCTGGGATACTGAGACGGTCCTTGGAGAGTCCAGTGCAGCTCAGAAAATGACAAGTCAAAGACACGCAGATAAGGAACTTTGGAAAGTCTTGGGAAACACACATAGCAAGACTGATTATATGTTTAAAACGCATCCCAGTGGAGAATTCAAACACAGAACACTGGCAGAAGCTGACCACCATGACCTAGGCTGCCAAGGAGGTTTTGGGACTGTTATAAAGCTTATGTCTTCTGCTCTGTGTTCCTCTACTCCTTGAAATTTAAAAACACCTTTCTGGGCCAGGAACAGTGGCTCAGGCCTGTAATCCCAGTACTCTGGGAGGTTGAGGCGGGTGGATCGTGAGGTCAGAAGATTGAGACCATCCTGGTGAACACGGTGAAACCCCGTCTCTACTAAAAATACAAAAACTTAGCCAGGCGTGGTGGCGTGCACCTGTAGTCCCAGCTACTCAGGAGGCTGAGGCAGGAGAATTGCTTGAACCTGGGAGGCGGAGGTTGCAGTGAGCGGAAATAGTGTCACTGCACTCCAGCCTGGTGACAGAGAAAGACTTCTTCTCAAAAACAAAAAAACAACTATTTACCCTTGAAATTGGATAAGGTAATCTAATCTGTGGGATGCAGCCAAAGCAGAACTCAGAGGAAAATGCATAGTCTTTAGGACACTTCCTAGAAAACAGAAAAGAAATGAATGAAACTTAAAAGTTAAAATGAATGAAAATGTTAATTTAAGATCCATCAAATATACTCGAAAATGGAAAACATCAGAATCCCTGTAACATCTATCCTCCAGTTCCCCAGGGTGGGTGGTTCTATCTTGTAGAAGAGAAACAAACCTAGACTCGGGGACACGGCGGGGGTTTAATGCTGCCCAGATATATGACTTTATTTTTTTTGAGATGGAGTTTTGCTCTGTTGCCCGGGCTGGCGTGCGGTGGCGCGATCTCAGCTCAGTGCCACCCCCGCCTCCTGGGTTCAAGTGATTCTCCTGCCTCAGTCTCCCGAGTAGCTGGGATGACAGGTGCGCACCACCACCGCCGGCTGATTTGTGTGTTTTTAGTAGAGATGGAGATTAACCTCGTTGCCCAGGCTGGTCTCGAGCTCCTGACCTCAAGGGATCCGCCCGCCTCGGCCTCCCAAAGTGCTGGGATGAGAGGCGGCAGCCACCGCGCCGGGCCAACCTTTCCAAACTGAACTACGAATAGCCTCCTTTTGACTGGAAGCCTTCTTGATGACATAGGGAGTCGATTAGCACGTCTGTTGTATGAGTATTATATAATATATTCTTACAGTAAAGCAAGCTAGAGAAAATACAATCTCATTAAGAAAATCAAGGCCAGGTGCGGTGGCTCATGCCTGTCGGTTCTCTGGGAGGACAGGGTGGAGGAGCTTGAACCTAAGTGTTCAAGGCCAGCCTGGGAGGCAGAGCGACAACTCACCTCCACAAAAAAGAAAAATGGCCAGGTGTGGTAGCACGTACCTGTGGTCCCAGCTGCTCGGGCGGCTGAGTTGGGAGGATCGCTCGCACCTGGGAGGTCGAGGCTGCAGTGAGCTGTGATCCCACCACTGTACTCCAGCCTGGGCAACAGAGTGTGACACTGTGTCGAAAATAAAGAAGAAGAAAGATTCCGAACGCAGTGGCTCACACCTGTAATCCCAGCACTTTGGGAGGCCAAGGTGGGAGGATGACCTGAGGTCAGGAGTTCAAGACCAGCCAGGCCAACATGGTGAAACCTCCACTCTACTAAAACTATAAATATAAACCCCGTCTCTAGTAAAAATACAAAAATCAGGCACCTGTGGCCGGGCACGGTGGCTCACGCCTGTAATTCTAGCACTTTGGAAGGCTGAGGCGGAGGGATGATGATGACCTGAGGTCAGGAGTTCGAGACCAGCCAGGCCAACATGGTGAAACCCCGACTCTACTAAAAATATAAAAAATAAGGCCGGGCGCGGTGGCTCACGCCTGTAATCCAAATACTTTGGAGGCCAAGGCGGGCGGATCACCTGAGGTCGGGAGTTCAAGACCAGCCTGACCACCATGGTGAAACCCCATCTTAAAAAATATATATATATATATATATAGCCGGGCATTGTGGCACATGCCTGTACTCGGGGGCTGAGAGGAGAATCACTCAAGCCCAGGAGGCAGAGGTGGCCGTGAGCAGAGATCATGTCACCGCACTCCAGCCTGGGCGACAGAGCGAGACTCTGCCTCAGAGAAAACAAAAGGCACCTGTGATCCCAGCTACCCGGGAGGCGGAGGGGGCAGTGAGCCGAGATCACCCCACTGTGTCCAGCCTGGGCGACAGACAGAGACTCAGTCGCAAAAACTAATAATAATAATAATTTCCTCAGCGCACCGATTTAGCTGCATCTACAGAAGCCAACAGGGAGCTTTAATTGTCTGTCAGTTCTGAATCAGAAATCTAGTTCGTGATTTCCTCTTTAACCTCGAGGAGGTTACGAGCTTTCCCCAGGATTCCCTCCTGCCTCCAGCCAGGTCACTCCCTCCGTCCCTCCAGCCTCCAGCCAGGTCACTCCCTGTGTCCCTCCCGCCTCCGGCCAGGTCGCTCCCTGTGTCCCTCCCGACTCCGGCCAGGTCGCTCCCTCCGTCCCTCCAGCCTCCAGCCAGGTCAGCCTCTGTCCCTCCTGACTCCGGCCAGGTCACTCCCTGTGTTCCTCCAGCCTCCAGCCAGGTCACTCCCTGTGTCCCTCCAGCCTCCGGCCAGGTCACTCCCTCCGTCCCTCCCGCCTCCGGCCAGGTCGCTCCCTGTGTCCCTCCAGCCTCCGGCCAGGTCACTCCCTCCGTCCCTCCCACCTCCGGCCAGGTCGCTCCCTGTGTCCCTCCCGCCTCCGGCCAGGTCGCTCCCTCCGTCCCTCCCGCCTCCGGCCAGGTCACTCCCTGTGTCCCTCCAGCCTCCGGCCAGGTCACTCCCTGTGTCCCTCCAGCCTCCGGCCAGGTCGCTCCCTCCGTCCCTCCAGCCTCCAGCCAGGTCAGCCTCTGTCCCTCCTGACTCCAGCCAGGTCACTCCCTGTGTCCTTCCAGCCTCCAACCAGCTCACACTCTGTCTCTTTTGTACAGTGGTCCACGCTGTGGACGGCACCTCCGAGAACGGGATCCACCCCTTGAGCTCCTCAGAGGTGGACGAACTCATCCACAAAGCGGACGAGGTCACGCTGAGCGAGGCTGAGGCCGCAGAGACCCGGGGGGCTGTGGAGGAGGCGGCCCGGAGCACACCCTCCCGGCGCGAGATCACCGGCGTGCAGGCACAGCCAGGCGAGGCCACGTCGGGCCCGCCGGGCATCCAGCCCGGCCAGGAGCCCCCAGTCACCATGATCTTCATGGGTTACCAGAGCGTGGAGGACGAGGCAGAGACCAAGAAGGTGCTCGGCCTTCAAGACACCGTCACGGCGGAACTGGTGGTCATCGAAGACGCGGCTGAGCCCAAGGAGCCCGGCCCGCCCAACGGCAGTGCCGCCGAGCCTCCCGCAGAGGCGGGCGCCAGGGAGGAGAACCAGGCGGGGCCCGAGGCCACCACCAGCGACCCCCAGGACCTCGACATGAAGAAACACCGCTGTAAATGCTGCTCGATCATGTGAGCCGGCCCGGCCCCGGAGACCCCGGCCCCCACCCCCACCACAGACACCCACCAGCCCGGCCCCCACCCCGGCGCCTGCCCGCCCTCTACCCACAGCCTCACGGGCCCAGGACGTGGCGAGTTGTTACGTGTTCCTTCCGAGTTTTCTTTCACTGGAAGAGGGACGGGGCCCCCACCTGTCACCAGCCCCAGCACGCCCCCCGTAGGAGAGGGACAGGGCAGACCCGCTTTTCCTGAGACGAGGCCCCCCCACGTCACGGCAGCTTCGCAGACGCGGCTCGCGCCCTCCGGGGTCCTGGCTGGTGGAACCCGCAGCCTCCACGGGGCCCAGGCCAGCCTGCCACCCTCTGGGCCTCCCGCCTGTGCCTTTCTCTGAGGGGACACCCCGCCAGAGAGGGCCCCAGGAGCCGGGGGGCACTAGGGCCTGCTCAGGCCCCAGAAGGGGGCTCCACGGGGTTCCCCAGCAAAGGCGCTGGCCCCCCAGTCTCAGGCAGTTGGGGTGAGGCCATGCCTCTTTTGGGGCTCAAGGTCTTGGGTGGAGGAAGAGCCCCTCTGGCACCCCTAGCCTGCTGTGCCCCCTGTGCCCTCTATGGGCCCAACCAGTGGACAGTGGATTCTAGGGGAGGGGTCACCCTGGGGTCATCCCCCCACTCGGGAGGGGCCTGTAACCCCTGGGCTGTCTTCTAGATGGGGCGAACCGGGGGTCATCGATGTGCCCCCCTGCACAGGGCAGGGACCGAGTGAGCCACTCCTTGTCCTGAGCTCCCGCCCCCACTGGGCCCTCCTTCCTCCTGGTGCTAATTTGGGGACCCCAGGGGCCGCCCCCGGCCTCTTCTCCAACCTGCTTGGACCAGGGTCCTGGGTCTTCCCAACCAAACCCCAGAGATCAGGACCCACCTGCCAGCTCTACTGGGCTTGGAGCATGTTCAGGCAGTGGAGGGAGGGACACGGCCTGGGACAGGATGTCTCCTCTTGGGTTGGAGCAGGAGACCCTCATTTGCCACCCAGACCAATGTGAGTCTGCCCCCAGGCCCCTCTCACTGGAATTGGCAAGGGGCTTCCCTCCTGGGGGCAGCCACACTCGTCCCCAGAGGCACATTCGTGCACATTCTCACAGACACCTTCTCACGCGTTGGCTTTGGACAACCAGGCCCCAACCTGGCCTCTTCGCAAGGGGCCTCCAGCCTGGTGCCCAGTGATCAGGCCACCTCTTGGTCCAGTCACCACCTGCAGCCTCAGCAGGGCAGGTACGGGGCCACCTCGGAGGCGAGCCTGGGTCCCTGCCTCCGCTCTGCCCCTGGGCGGCTGGGAGGAGAGGCCCTCTCGGGGGCGACCTGGGCATTAGCCGTGGAACGCCCCTCCTCCTCCCTCGAGTCCGCCCGAGTCCCCTGAGCCGCGAGCCTTCGCTGAAGTGCCCTTGCCGCCCCTCTGCTTCTGGTGTGTGACGAGGCCCCCGATGTTCTTGATTTTCCCAGAGAAGCAAATAAACAGCGTGAACAGCCCCAGCTCCTGGAGTTCTTGGCTTTCAAGGTGGCGAGGAAGGCGTGGCCAGGCCAGCGGGTGGGGCCTGCAGGCCTTGGAGCCATAAAAGGGAGGCTGAGCGGGGGTCAGGACAGCCGGCTTCACCCGCCGGCACCTGTTCACCTGCTGGGCTCACGCTGGGCGCCGTGGGGTGGTGGGAGGTGCTGGTGGAATCCCCGCGTGCAGGTAAGGCCTGGAGGTAAGGGGCTGCTGTTGGGGGCACGCCTGGCTTCCTGGGGGCCCGTGGGTTCCGCACCCACCCCAGCCTTCCCTTTCGTTCCTCACTTTGCGGGGCTCACAGGCCCTGGGTGATAACAGAAGGGTCCCCTGGACACCCCCAAGCTCTGCAGAGAAGCCGGGGGCTGGGGAGGAAGCAGACCAGCTTCAGGCTCGCGGGACGGGGCCGGGCAGCCCCTCTCTCATGCCGTGGTCTTGGGGAAGTCGCTGCCTCCTCTGGGCCTCTTTCGCCATCTGTGAAATAAGCCTTCGGGGCCGGGCGCGGTGGCTCACACCTGCAATCCCCGTGCTTCGGGAGGCCGAGGCGGGCGGATCCCCTGAGGTCAGGAGTTCGAGACCAGCCTGGCCAAAATAGTGAATCCCCGTCTCTACCAAAAATGCAAAAAGTTAGCCGGGCGTGGTGGCACGCTCCTATAGTCCCAGCTACTCGGGAGGCTGAGATAGGAGAATCGCTTGAACCCGGGAGGCGGAGGCTGCAGTGAGCCGAGATTGCGCAGCTGCACTCCAGCCTGGGCGACACAGCAAGACTCTGTCTCAAAGAATATATAAAATAAAATAGGCCTCGGGATCCCTGAGCGGGAGGGCAGCCGCAGCCCGGGCGCAGAACGGTTGAGTCCCGGCCTCCACGGTGCCCCCAGCCCGTGGGGTCCAGCTCTGCCCTTTTGGGCCCTGAGTTTTCCCCAGTGAGTTGGTGCGTGTGGTGGGGGGCATCCGTGAGGGAACTCGGGGTCCAGTTCCGGCCTCAACCCCGGTCATTCCTTAGGCAGGGTTTTAAGCTTTCTGCGCCTCAATTTCCACATCTACAAGACAGGGAGAAAGGGACGTGAAGGGGACAGTGGGCGGCGTTAGGTGCCACGCTGTCCTTCAGGGTGGGTCCTTTATCCGGATCTGTGCTTAAACGCCCCCGTGCCGGCCAGCGCGGTGGCTCACGCCTGGGAGGCCGAGGTGGGTGGATCACTGGAGGTCGGGAGTTCCAGACCAGCCTGAGCAACATGGAGAAACCCCGTCTCTACTAAAAACACAGAATTAGCCGGGCGTGGTGGCGAGTGCCTGTAGTCCCAGCTACTCAAGAGGCTGGGGCAGGAGAATCGCTTAATCCCAGGAGGCGGAGGTCGCGGTGAGCCGAGATGTTGCCATAGCACTCCAGCCTGGGCGACAGAGCAAGAATCTGTCAAAAAAAAAAAAAAACCAGCCCGTCCTGAGCAGCCCCGCCAGATTGCCAGATTCAGAGCTGGGAGCCTTTTTACTGGAAAAAGAGACTGAGGTTCAGAGGGGCTCCACAAGCAGCCAGGGGCAGGTCAGGACAGAGCCCCAGCCTGGCCCGTGTCCCCTCTGCTGTGTTCCTCGCCCTCGTAGGTGGCGCGAGGCCAGTGGCCCGGCTTCCCCACAGGTGCTGGCCTCCCCACAGTCCCAGCAGGGCCTCTACGCCTTGACCAAAAGCCAGGAGGACCATGGACGCCTGAGGGCCTCCGCGTCCCCATCTTTCGGAGGGCTGGGTCTTTTGATGGCCTTGTACAGGTTTTTTTTTTCTTTTCTGAGTTGGAGTCCTGCTCTGTCCCCAGGCTGCAGTGCAGTGACGCGATCTCAGCTCACTGCAGCCTCCGCCTCCCGGGTTCAAGCGATCCTCCTGCCTCAGCCTCCTGAGTAGCTGGGATTATAGTAGTATGCCGCTACGCCCGGCTAATTTTTCTGTTTTTAGTAGACGCGGGGTTTCTCCATGTTGGCCAGGCTGGTCTCAAACTCCTGGCCTCAGGCGATCCTCCCGTCTCGGCGTTTCAAAGTGCTGGGATCACAGGTGTGAGCCACGGGGCCCGGCCCCCTTGTAGGGTTCTTTATGTGGACGGGGCCTGCGGAATTCTCCCCAGCGGCCCTGAGGGAGCTTGGGCGTGATGTTCCCCCACGTCCCGGAGGAGGAAATGGGGCTCAGAGAGGTCAGGTGGGATGAGAACCCAGGCCACAAGGAACCCCCAGAGGCTCCCAAGCCTGCTTTATGCAAGAAAGGGGCCATCGAGGGGACTTGCCCTAAGGGGTGGGCTGCGGCAGGAGGCACAGACAGGATTGGGACTCGGCCCCTCCAACCCCCCGGGGACACACAGGCTGCTGTGGCCGCTCAGCTGTTATGTGACCCTGGGCACACGCTGTCCCTCTCTGAGCGGGGCTGAGAGGCCGCAGGAGAGCCAGACCGCTGAGGGTGCTTTCGGCTGAGTTCTGGCTCCTTGGGGCTGTGTGGAGGCCCTGGGAGTGGAGGGGCAGCCCACAGCGGGCACCGTGCCCGCCTTCGCCCAGCCTGGTATCGTCTTTCTCCCTCCTCCTCTGGACTTTGTTTCCTGAGCCAGGTGGGGGGCTGGGGAGGAGGGGTGCACCTGCTTCGCCTGGGTGGGGCCTCTGTTCCCTGGCAACCTGGCAGGTGGGGCGGAGCTCGGAGGCCTCTGTGCCCATCGAGGGGCTGGCGCTGAGGCCGCAGCCTTCGGGGCCAGGAGCTGGCGGGTGAGGCTGGGGGCACCCTGGGCTCTGCCGGGCGGGGGTCCTGTGGGGGGTGGCTGGGTCCACATTTGCGTGGCGGTGTCATGTGCCTGTGGGCGGGGTCTGCTTACCTGGGAGCACTTGGGTGCAGGGAGGTCCCCTGCCCCATGCCATTGCCCTCAGGGACTCCCTGGGGTGCCTTTCCCTCTGCCCCCCATGCACTCTGGGGCCTCAAGGGGACCCCCTGGGAGAGCGAGGACCTTGTCCCTGAACTCTGCGGGGGCTTCAGTTTCCACCACAAGCGTTGAACCCCAAATCACAGAACCGTCCGAGGGAGAGGCCGGGTTGGCACCCCCATGGCCAGAGGCCAGAGCGGCCCCTGTGTGATTTGGGGAATTCCAGAGGCTTCTAGAGAGATGCTTGTTCGCCCCACCAGGCCCCTGACTGGAGGCTCTGGGCAGTAAACACCCCCCAGGGGGCTGGGGGCTGGTCCGGGGACTCGGAGGAGGGGTGGCTGAGTCCGGGTGGACGCAGCCTCAGGCTCGGCCTGGGTCCTGGGGTGAGGACGAGGTTCTAGCCTGGGATCCCGGGTGGCCAGCAGGGACTTGGCCCAGTGTCTGCCGGTGGAACTCAGCCCCGGGGCCCAAGGAGCTGAGATGACTCAAAAATGATGGCGGCCCAGAGGGCTGAGAAAGAGGGACGCCCTCCCTGCCGCCTGACTCCTCTCCTGAGGCCTGACCCCCGCAGGGAGCCTTGCCCCTTGGGTGGAGGTCAGCCTGCTGACCAGGAAGCAGGCATGCGGCCCCAGGGCCCATAAACCCAGTTTCATTCTGGCATCCACAGGGCACAGGGTGGGGCTGGGAGGAGCAACCCCGGGGGTTTCCTGTAGGAGGAGGTGATTTGGAGCAAAGTCTGAAACTGGCTTCAGACGCTGGTTCTGTCATCGCTGTGTGGCCTCTGACCGGCAGGTTCTCTGTGGATTCCAGCTCCCTCTCCCAAAGACCCCGGATAAAAACGGCTCCAAGAGGTTGCAGGGGTGACAGGGTGCCAAGGTCCTCACCGCCAAGGGGCCTTGCAGGGGCGAGGTCCTCACGCCCGAGGGGCCTTGCAGGGGCGAGGTCCTCACCACCGAGGGGTCTTACAGGGGCGAGGTCCTCAGTGCAGAGGGGCTTTGCAGAGGCGAGGTCCTCACCGCCGATGGGTCTTGCAGGGGCGAGGTCCTCACCGCAGAGGGGCTTTGCAGGGGCGAGGTCCTCACCACGGTGAGGCCTTGCAGGGGCCATCTTCCTCCCTGGGGCTTTTCCCATGAGGGTCAGCACCACTCCCCGTGGGCTTTCCAGCAGCGATCCTGCCTTGAGATCCTGAGATCCGCAGCGGAGTGCAGGGGTGCAATCTCAGCTCACTGCAACCCCCACCTCCCGGGTTCAAGTGATTCTCCCGCCTCAGCCTCCCAGGTTACTGGGACGATGTACATATATATATCTATCAGCGGCCGGTCGCGGTGGCTCACGCCTGTGATCACAGCACTCTGGGAGGCTGAGGCGGACGGATCACCTGAAGTCAGGAGTTGGAGACCAGCCTGGCCAACATTGTAAAACCCTATCTCTACTAAAAATACAAAAATTGGCCGGGCGCGGGCGCGGTGGCCCACGCCTGTGATCCCAGCACTTTGGGGGGCTGAGGTGGGTGGATCACCTGAGGTCAGGAGTTCAAGACCAGCCTGGCCATCATGGTGAAACCCCATCCTAAAAAAAAAAATACAAAAATTAGCCGGGCTATGTGGTGGGCACCCGTAGTCCCAGCAACTCGGGAGGCTGAGGCAGGAGAATCGCCTGAACTGAGGAGGTGGCGTGCAGTGAGCCGAGATGGCACCGCGGCACTCCAGCCTGGGTGACAGAGAGAGAATCCATCTTTTTTTTTTTTTTTTAAAGACAGAGTTTCACCATGTTGGTAAGGCTGGTCTTGAACTCTCGACCTCAGGTGATCAGCCCCCTTGGGCCTCCAAAGTGCTTGGATGACAGGCATGAGTCACCGCACCCGGCCGAGAATCCACCTTAAAAAAAAAAAAAAAAAATTGGGCCGGGCGCGGTGGCTCACACCGGTGTCATCCCGGCACTTTGGGAGGCCGAGGCGGGCGGATCACGAGGCCGACAGATCGAGACCAGCCTGGCCAACATGGCGAAATCCCGTCTCTACTAAAAATACCAAAATTCGCGGGGCGTGTTGGCGGACCCCTGTAGTCCCAGCCACTCGGGAGGCTGAGGCAGGAGAATCGCTTGAACCCGGGAGGCGGAGGTTGCAGCGAGCCGAGATCGAAACACTGCACTCCAGCCTGGCAACAGGGTGATCTACCTCCAAAAAAAAAAAAAAAAAAGTAATATCAGCAACCAGCACAACCACCAAGAGAGCATTTATTGAGCACCTACTGTATACCAGGTGCGGGGTGCCCAATCGCATCTCGGCCCCTCGGGCGTGGTAGCTGTATCTGCAGGCTCTGCCCACTCCCCTTGGGCAGGGCACTGAGGCCCAGGACGGCAGGGGAGTGGACCCAGGGGCCTTGAACCCAAGAGCCAGGCCCCGGGCCCCACCCGGCTTCAGTGAATCACCAGGGAGGAATGAGCAGGGGAGGATATGGTGCCCTCATCCCCACCACACCCCGCTGGGAGACCCGCCACCTGCCCGATACTGGGTGGACGGCTCCGTTTCTCCCAGAGTTGACGTCTGATGTGGGTTATAAATCCCGCTGTGTAAACGTCCGTCCACTCGCTCTGCAAACACTCCCGTCCCCGCCTTCCCTGGGAGCCACCAGGTGCAGGGTGTGGACCCGCCCAGCCCTTCAGGGCCAGAAGGCACCACGGGCCGGTCTGCATTCCACCGCACACCTGACCCCCTGGTCTGAGCAGCTGGGGTGAGTGGGGTTTGCTCGGCCAGTATTTATTAGGCACCTGCTGTATACTGGACTCTGGGCTGCAGGAAGGATGTGGACCTGTGGCCACAGCGGGAGAGAGCCAGGCCTGGGCTGAGGGTTTTGGGTGGAGGAAGGGAAGGCCTTCGGTGAGCTGCGCAGGTGGGTCCATCGAGGAGAGGTCTCGGGTCCCGAGCGATCTGTGCGTTGCACTTTGGGATGAAAGCTCAGCAGGTCCCGAGCTATCTGTGCGTTGCACTTTGGGATGAAAGCTCAGCTCTGTCTGTGTGGGATTTATTTGCCAATCCTGCCTGGTCTTCAGCGTTTTCCCTATTTTAGTTTCTGACATTTGATACGCACGGAAGATGGCGTGACACATTGTGTGTGTTCATTTCGACCTCGCTCCCCACAGTCTCTCTCCTTCACACTGTTAATACCCCTTTCCAGTTCAGGGAGGGGCTGTGGTTTTCTTTTTAGAACTACATTGAGGGGCTGGCGTGCTGTCTCACATCTGTAATCCCGGCACTTTGGGAGGCCGAGGTGGGTGGATCACCTGAGGTCGGGAGTTCAAGACCAGCCTGATCAACATGGAGAAACCCCCTCTCTACTAAAAATACAAAACTAGCCAGGCACGGTGGCACATGCCTGTAATCCCAGCTACTCGGGAGGCTGAGGCGGGAGAATCGCCTGAACCTGAGAGGTGGAGGTCGCAGTGAGCTGAGATCGCACCATTGCACTCCAGCCTGGGCGACAAGAGCGAAACTCTCTCTCCAAAAAAAAAAAATGGTACTGGTTGGTGTAAATAATAGCCTTGGTGGGCACAGGAGCAACAGTCCTGCCTTTCTGAGTTGTTTGTTTTTCATTTGAGACAGAGTCTCGCTCTGTTGCCCAGGCTGGAGTCAGTGGCCCGATCTGAGCTCACTGCGACCTCCACCTCCCGGGTTCAAGTGATTCTCCTGCCTCAGCCTCCCGGGGAGCTGGGATTACTGGTGCCCACCACCACGCCTGGCTAGTTGTATTTTTAGCAGAGACGGGTTTTGCCATGATGGCCAGGCTGGTCTCAAACTCCTCACCTCAAGCGATCCACCCACCTCAGTGTCCCAAAGGGCTGGGATGGCAGGCGCGAGCCGCCACGCGTGGCTGACAGTGCTGTTTCTAGGAGGTCCCTGCATCCTCAGGTGAGCCTTCCTTTCCTCAACTATGAAATGCAATGTCTGCTAGACACAGGGCCTCACGGGTCTGTGATCCCAGCACTTTGGGAGGCCGAGGCGGGCGGATCACGAGGTCAGGAGTTTGAGACCAGCCTGGCCACCATGGCGAAACCCCATCTCTACTAAAAATACAAAAATTAACTGGACACGTGGTGGCGGGTGCCTGTCATCCCAGCTAATTGGGAGGCTGAGGTAGGAGAACTGCTTGAACCCAGGAGGCAGAGGCCATGGTGAGCTGAGATCGCGCCACTGTGTCCAGCCTGGTGACAGAGTGAGACTTCAGCTCAAAAAAAAAAAATTATCTGGGCATGGGGGCATGCGTCTGTAGTCCCAGTTACTCGGGAGGCTGAGGCAGGAGAATGACTCGAACCCATGAAGATGGAGGTTGCAGTGAGCTGAAATTGTGCCATCGCATCCAGCCTGGGCATCACAGTGAGACTCTGTCTCAAAAAAAAAAAAAAAGATGATGCCTAAGTTGGGCGCTTAGTACAAGGCCTGACACAAAGGAGACACTCAGATGATGGGTTCTGGGGAATGGGCAATCTGGGTTGCTTCCTGGAGGAGGTGCCCTGTGGGCTTCAGCAGAGAAAGCTGTGGAGAAGCAGAAACAGGTGGCCTGGAGGCAAAGAGAGCTGCAGGTGGAGGGGGGTGGGGTTTGGGGTGCAGGAAGAGGGTCTGGTTTGGGGTGGAGGTGCCCACAGAATTTGGGGTTTTGTGCTAAGCCTGAATGATGCCCTTGTGCCAAGGAGCAGGGTGTGAGAACTGTGCCCTGGAGATGCCAGGAGCCACAGAAGCGTGTGGGCAGGTGTGTGCGAGCTTCAGAAATGCTCCTGGAACTGACCTCAACAGCAACGTGGACCCTGACTCAACAGCACTGGGGCAGGGTGTCACCCGCAGGCTCCACGGACCCCCTTGCAGGGCTGTAAGGCCACAGGGTCCTGGGGTGTCCCTTATGCTGTGCTGAGGTGCAGGATCTGAGAAGTAAAGAGACAGGACACTGAAGAACTGGTGAACAGCGGCTGAACTTAGGGGGCCACGCCACCTGTGAGCAGAGATCAGCGGGGCGGCAGGGGGGGCCAGTGCCCAGAAGCGTCTCTATTTATTAGGTACAAGCAGAGGGCAGGGTCCTGAGTGAGGTCATCATCTATAGGCTTAGTAATAGGGCATACGTAATCACGTGAGTCACAAAGGATGGGGCCACCCCATTGTGTCACCCGGGCAGAGAGGTGGGCCGTGCGCAGCAGGGGGTCGTGTACAGAAAGGGGTCCACCCCATTAGGTCACCGAGGCAAGGAGGTGGGCTGTGTGCAGCAGGTGTGGTGCGGGACACTTCTTCCCTGGGGGCTGGAGACGTCAAAGGGTTTCTAATAGAAGGATACCGTAAGCTTAATGAAGTGGGAGCTGACAGACACGTGCTCTTCTCTTAAGATATTTATGGG
>CAUYQU010020477.1:0-12967 GCA_963574635.1 Cheracebus regulus | reverse complement strand
GGGTATTTGGGTTGGTTCCAAGTCTTTCCTATTGTAAACAGTGCCACAGTGAACATTCATGTGTATGTGTCCTTATAATAGAATGATTTATAATCCTTTGGATATATACCCAGTAATGGGATTGCTGGGTCAAATGGAATTCCTAAAAAAGATGAGTTCGTGTCCTTTGTAGGGACATGGATGTACCTAGAAACCATCATTCTCAGAAAACCGACACAAGAACAGAAAATCAAACACCGCATGTTCTCACTCATAGGTGGGTGTTGAACAATGAGAACACATGGACACAGGGAGGGGAGCATCACACAATGGGGTCTATTGTGGGGGAACCAGGGGAGGGACAGTGAGGGGTGGGGAGTTGGGGAGGGATAACATGGGGAGAAATGCCAGATATAGGTGATGGGGAGGAAGGCAGCAAACCACATTGTCATGTATGTACCTAGGCAACAATCTTGCATGTTCTTCACATGTACCCCAAAACCTAAAACGCAATAAAATATGGCAGTGAGGAACAATGCCATGGTAGGAAGTTAAGCTGTTTTATGTTCAGCAAATTTCTCTTTCCACAACTGTATGTGGCTCCTTCCTCTTATTTCTGCTTTTATTTGTGAGTGTTCAAATGTGGCACAATTCTAATAAGCATTTTTAGCACAAACAATAGCTTTATTCAGAAGGTAATGAGAAATTGCCTGTTCACAGGCAACTGGACGTTCAAAAATGTAAACTTATGTCTGACAACATTAGCAATATTAAGATATCAATGTTATTGTTTATCAATCAGCCCTGACCACTCCAAAAACCTCTGCTCTTGCCAATTTTGTATACCATCATCCAGGTACACTAAGTTCATCCTTAGGATATCCTCTCTTTTTAATGGAACTAACCCTTCCGAAAATTATGAGTTATGTAAAGGCCATTGCACACCTCATACTCTAAACATCTTTCATGGACTCAATATATAGTCTGTGCTCACGAAAAGGAAGCAGGCATACAATAAATAATAAATCCAGAATGGGGTACAAACTATCCAATAAAATGGAACTTTGTTTCAATCCAAAAATGACAGTCATTTATGTCTACATTTACATTTTAAAATACTAATGATGTATCTCTTAAAGTAGCATTATTATCTTTTTTTATCTCTTCTCCCAGGCTTGTGCCTGGACAAAAGAAAACCAAATTCACTTGCTGCTAGTGACCACAGAGCACGGAAGAAGGTGTCCCCACAATAGCTGGCTTCACAGCAGTCCACTCTCCTTTAAGAACTAGTGTAAAGACAGTTCAGTTAGTATCTACTTACAGCATTCCACAGTGAGCTTAGCTGTGTCATCAACATCCAGGCATGATTAACTTGACCACATATTATAACATCTTTTAAACTGAGGTAGAAGAAAATCTAAACACAAAGAAAAATACACAATTTTGAAAAATATGTGAACTTTGATGTAACTTGTCCACTTACCTTCTGTGTGTCGAGCACACACATGTATTAGTAATGGTAACGTAATCCATACTTTGCAAATAGCAAGAGTTTAAGTGCTAGAATTTCATCTGAAGATAGGAATTTTATCTAACGTACTGGAACTTATCTGCTGACTCCTTTTATATAATGTAATCCTTTTAATTGATAGTTGCAGAAGAATGGTGAGAAAGATAAGCATATTTGTTTTATTTTTTGAATGAAGATAGAATTCTGCTATAAAACTAATGATTTCCATAAATCCAGTCATTGGTACATAGAAGACAATCAATATTGTTTGCTGAACTGAACTGCATTCCTTCTAAAGACATAGGATTCCTTGAAGAAGGAAAAAAAGGATTTCTGGAAAGAGCAATAAACACATTTTGGCTTCTAATTCTGGAAATGTGGTAGACAAAAAAAAAAAAACAGGAATTCCTTCTAGTACAAAACATCAGTAAATGTTCAAAGAAACATTTATAAACAAAAAACATAATCCAGTTGTCAAGAAAGTAAAACAAACATGCAAAGATCCAATCCTTGTAAACCCAGACTGATAATAAGGTGCTTCATGCTATAGTTGCTTGGGAGGAAGAACAGTAAAGATGGTTGCTGCTTTTCATAATAAAATGGGTGCAGATTTTACTGGCCATGCAGAGATATAAGAAAGTCACCAGGCCTGTACAAAGCTGGTATAGTCATGCTCTACATAATGACGTTTCAGTCAATGATGGGCTGCATGTATGACAGTGGCCCCATAAGATTATAATGGAGCTGAAAATTCTCTATTGTCTAGTGACAACATAGCCATTTTAACATCATAGCACAATTAATTAATTTTAAAATAAATTTAGTGTAACCTAAGTGTACATTGTTTATGAATTATACTGTACTCTATCTGTAGTAGTGTACAATAATATCCTAGGCCTTCACATTCACTCACTACTCACTCACTGACTCGATCAGAGTAACTTCTAGTCATCCATTGATAAGTACCCCATATAGGTGTACCAATTTTAATATTTTATACCATACTTTTACTGTATATTTTCTATGTTTAGATACATAAATACTTATCCTTGTGTTACAATTGCCTACAATATTTAGTATAGTAGCATGCTATACAGGCCTGTAGTCTAGGAGCAATAGGCTATACCATATAGCCCAGGTATATACTAGATTATACCATTTAGGTTTGTGTAGCATGCTCTATGATGTTCACATAATGACAAAATCACCTTAAGACACACTTCTCAAAAGGTATTCCCATCAGTAAGCAACGCATGACTGTAATTGTAACTGAGTCAGAAAAAAAGAGAGAGATATCCAAGATTATGAAACAGTTAGAAAGAAATCTGGCCAGGCACAGTGGCTCACGCCTATAATCTCAGCACTTTGGGAGGCTGAGGTGGGCAGATCACAAGGTAAGGAGTTTTAGACCAGTTTGACCAACATAGTGAAACTCCATCTTTACTAAAAATACAAAAATTACCTGGGCATGGGGGCGTGCGCCTGTAATCCCAGCTATTCAGGAGGCTGAGGCAGGAGAATCGCTTGAACCCAGGAGGAAGAGGTTGCAGTGAGCCAAGACTGCACCACTGCACTCCAGCCTGGGACACAGAGAGAGACTCTGTCGAAAGAGAAAAAGAGAGAGAGAGACAGAGACAGAGAAGGAGAAGAAGGAGAAGGAGAAAGAAGGAAGGAAGGAGAGAGAGAGAAAGGGGAGAGAAAGACAGAAAAAGAGAGAAAAGAGAAAAGAAACGAGAAAAGAAAAGAAAGGAATCAACCTATTGGCAAAAGAAAAACTAAGGTATGTAGCCTGATATGAAAAAGATCCCTAGCCAGACACAGTGGCTCACACCGGTAATTCCAGAACTTTGGGAGGCTGAGGTGGGAGGCTTGCTTGAGACTAGCGTGAGCAATATAGTGAAACCCCATCTCTAGTAAAAATTTTAAAAATTAGGCATGGTGGTGCACATGTGTAGTTCCAGCTATCTAGAGGCTGAAACCATGGAATTGTTTAAGTCTAGGGGCTTGCAGCTGCAATAAGCCATGATCACGTGACTGAACTCCAGCCTGGGCAGCAGATTAAGACTTTGTCTCAAAAAAAAAAAAAAAAAAAAAACTCAAAGAATTTGTAACCATAACGACCATTTTTGGTTTGGGTTAAACAGAAATAATAATACATAATTTTTAAAAAATCAATAAAAAAAAAAAAAGAAAAAAGAGTCTGTAACCAAAGATCAGTGATTATGGGTGTTGGGATTTGAATTTTATCATGCCAGGGGTCCAATTCGAATTTATTACCTTTGTAACTGGATTTTACATATATTAATGTGCAAAGAGGTTCCAAACTGGTAATAACTCTAGGACATTTGGCAGAAATAAATATCATTCTCTCTAAAAAGATACAGACACATTCAAGCCAGGACTTACAGATTACCCATGGATTAAGCCCTCTAAAAATAAGCTCCCAATCAAAAACTGCAACAAACACTACAAGAAACTCCAGTAAGATTCAAAAAAACCTTTAAAGTGATGAAAACATAAAAAGAAAAATAAAACTCTTGAGACCAATGTTGTCAAAAAAGGACTGGGAAGACTTGTAAAAGAACCAAATAATATTCATGAAAATTAAAAATGTAATTATTGAAATTTAAAATTCATTGGGTGAGTTAAAGGGCAGATGTGACTTAGCTGAGAAGAGAATCAACAAATGAGTATGTACCTGAAGAAATTACATGGGTCATTTATGCAGTACTTGAGCTGGGAATTTGAATTCCTGAGCGCCTTCTTTTCTTTCAATACTTTGTTCAGTGACATTAGGAAGCAACAAGCCAACCTAATTATATTCATTTGATTTCCAGAAATGTTTGAGAGTATCATATGCACAATTATCAGCTCCTTGCTTCTTATACGTGGTTGATTGGGAACATCCGATTGAGATATTTGGCATATCTCTATTGCCAGATCACACCATGAAACATCAGTGCTCTTTTTAGCACTGAAAAAAGAGTAATTTGCGTCTTTAAATCTAATCACATTAGAAAGCCAATTCTAGAAACCCAAGAACCAACTGTAAAAACTCATCCTTAAAATTCTTTTCCTATAGAACCACCCTTGGTACCAAAATCTGTATTCGTCTAGGTTCTCCAGAGAAAAAGAACCAATAATATATGTGTAACTATCTGTCTATCCAACCATCTATCTATCCATCCATCCATCCATCCATGTAATCATCCATCCACCCATCCATTAGATATACATTCAGAGACAAAGATAATTACTTTAAGGAACTGGTTCATGCAATAATAAAAGCCAAGAAGTCCAAGACCTGTTGGCAAACTGGAGACCCCAGAGAGCTGGTGGTATAGTTCCAGTACAAATCTGAGTCCAGAGGCAAGAGAAGATTGATGTTCCAGATTAAAGGCAGTTCATCCATTCTTAGGGCTTATATGACGTTTTATTTATTACAACTACTTATTTTTTTTCAATGCTGTACTTTCAATAAGAAGGGAAAGACAATTGTATGCAGTCAGAAAGGGGATTTCTATTTGTTGTGCATTTCTGTGTGCTAGACATTTTATTTGAACTCTTAGAAGAACCCTGCTATGTGCCAGTTATTATCTTAATTTAAAGATGTGGGAATCTAACTGCATACCATTTTCTAGTTCTATCTGGGTTAGGGTTGCTGCATTAAATACAGGATGGCCAATTAAATTTTAATTTCTGATGAAGAACAAATAAATTTTTTGTATTAGTATTTGCCACATATTACACAGGATATACACTAAAAAATAACCACTACGTTTATCTTAAATTCAAATTTAACTGGGCATCCTTTATTTTTATTTGCTAATTCTACCAACCCTATCCTTGACTGGGTCCTGCATTGCTTGTGCTGGTCCTCTCTCTCCTTTATCCCTGCAGATATACCTTCACTCCTGACACCTGATCACCCAGTCTCTGATCACCTGCCTGTCACTAGGATCACCATGTGTGGACAGCTCTATACACACACCACTGTGTTCTACCTACCTGCAGGATTCCCACCAGGTTAGAATTCCTTCATGCTCACCACCTGGCTGGAATGCATCTGGTGGAACCCCTGGACTATAGTCAAATTCTCTGGAGACCATGCCCTAGCACATCCAGCTATGTGACAGTGTACTTCACACTATCCAGAACCCACACCATCCTGGTGGCTATGCTCCTGAGTGAGCTTTCAACCAGCAAACAAAACACTCCACATTCCATACAACATAAGCTATTGTGGGGAGGTACAACTGTGGATAAATAACTAACCAACAACCCATAGAGGCATGTTACAACTTAGGTGCAGCAGGAAGATCCCCAGAAAGGGTGAGTAGATGGAATTCATGTTCAACACTTTTTCTACATGGATAAGGCTATATTCATGTTTATGAAATCAGTGAATTCCAGAAAGCTGGAAGACATAGCTGACTCACTGAATATTGGAATCAGAACCAAAATCAACAAGATGAATTTGAACAGGAATAACAAAAACTGTTATGCTAAGGTTGAGATTAGCAGTGACATAAGGCAGAACATCCTGTCAGCAATTCAGATAAAGACCTCAAAGTTTTGGTTCAACCCAAGCTCAAGGATGGGCATTATCATGTACTAAGGGAAAAAACAACACTTAGATTCAAACAAATTCTATCTCAAACATTAATTTCACCACTAAATTGCTATGACCCAAGCCTTTGTCTCATAATATGGGCACACACTCCCACAAAATGGATGAGTATGAACAAGATATCACAAGTTGAGCAAGTGTGAACAGTGCCTACAATGCATGGGAGATACTCAGTAAACATTATTCCATACTCCACATCCCTGGAACCTGGCACAATACCCCCGTCCCCATCAATACATTTCGTAGGTGATATCACAGCACTTCACAATCTATTGAAACATTCATTTTTGCCTGTTCTCCTCACTTTAGGATGTCAGAAGAAATGGGAAGACATGAAGGCTTATGTGCTAATATTTGAGTCCTTTCATGGCATTTACAAGGCAGAGCCAAAAGCAGAAGTTGCCTACAATCAGAAGCTAAACCAGCCCCACAAAATATCTAGCTTTCAAGAGAGAAATTGGACCAATCTATGAAAAGTGTTGCTGGTGTGTGGGGATAGGGAGGTAGGAAAGTTGGTGAGACTTAGGGAAGGAATGGAAGCTCATGCCAGATATTTGTGCTACATTCCCATGGAGACCTTCCTAAAATGTGGCAGGCCCTCTAGAATGGGCACCATCAGAAAGCCCTGGCAACTGATGATCAAAAGTTCTGCCTTGAGGGCCATGGTCCCCATGCCCAAGCTGGGCTCAGAAACCATGGAGTCTCCCGCCTTCAAGGGACTGTGTCGATTTAGGTAGTGAGCATAGCCACGGTCACCTGAGTGGATGTGGCCTCAAGTCCAGTTCTCTTCTTGTGTGATTTGGCTGTGAGATACCTCTAAGACTCTTGCACAACCAAGCAGCAGAGGCAGAAGGATATTAGAATTGAATGTGATGACTGAGATTGAATTTACTGGTTAAACGGGTGAGGACATGCAGCAGATGGGCCTATTGTACAGGAATAAATATAACACTTATTTTCATCCAAATACTAGGGAGTATATTTTTTGGATGCTTTGTCAGAGATCAGCTGGTTGTAACTATTTGGTTTTATTTCTGTTTATTGCATCATAATTCACAATTGCAAAGATATGGACCAAACTAAGTGCCCATCAATAAATGAGTGGATAAAGAAAATGTGGCATATATATATACCAAGACATACTACTCAGCCATAAAAAAGAATAAAAATAATGTCTTTTGCAGCAATTTGGATGGAACTGGAGGCCATTATTCTAACTGAAGTAACTCAGGAAGGGAAAAGTAAATACGGTATGTTCTCACTTCTAAGTGAGAGCTAAGCTATGGGTATGCAAAGGCATACAGAGTGGTATAATGGACACTGGAGACTCTGAAAGGGAGAGGGAGAGAGAAGGGTGAGAAAAAAAATGTAGTGTACATTGTGTACAATGTACACTACTCAGGTGACAGGTGCACTAAAATTTCAGATTCCACCAGTATATAATTCATCCATATAACCAAAAGCCACTTGTACCCCTAAATTTATGGAAAATTTTAAATAAAAATCTCACAAACATTAAGGAGTATAATTCACACTCTCTATGAAGTAAAAAGGGCTTATACAGTAGGCCAAACTCAACCCTACCACTGTGATTTAACCCAATTCCCCAGGCATCATTTCTTTCATTTGTAAAATGGAAAAAAATACTTCACAAAAATATGAGGAGGATTACATAAGATTAACTAACAGCAAAAATCCAAACATAGTTCTTAGGGTAGTATGGATGCATTTTATACAAATTTGAATTTGGTGGATTTAAAATAGTACAGTAAAAACATAAGACTTACTATATGGCAAAACTTGAAATAATATGAAATCCCACTTCATATTTATTCCCAAATGAAAATGCATCTTGAGTGGGTGTTATACACTAATCACTAATGGGATGTAGAGAATTTTTTTAAAAGGAAAAGTCTAGGATGATTCCCATAGTTCTAATTTGGATGACAAGTGATGATAGCATTTACCAAGAAAGCCCAGGAATAAGAAGGGTTGGGAGTAGTCCCATGAGAGAGGTGGGGAAGTGACATCTTCAAGTTGAACATGCTAGGAGGTAAATGCTGTGAAATATTTTGGTGGAGTTACCCAGCAAGGCACTGTTAAATGACCTGGGTCTTAGAAGAGAGAGATGGCTGGAGATATACAGATTTGGCAATCCTGAGTAAACAGCATATAACTATAACCTAAAGCATGTATTTGAAATCACTCAGGGAGTGAAGATGGAATGAGAAGAACAGAGATACAATGACAGAGTCCTTACAAACACCACGATACAAGAAGTCAAGGGAGACATGTTTTCCTTAAGGAATCCTAAAAGAAGTGATCAAAAAGGTGAACAGAAAACCAAGTGGGAGTACTGTCACTGAGGATGAGTTTCCAGAGAGATTTAATGCTGAAGAAGGTGTCATCCATGTCAGATCACAGAAAGGTCAATAGAGTCATAAAGTTTTCATTAACTATTACAGGTCAGTGGTGAGTCTAGCTAGCACAGCTTCAATAAGCGGTAAAGACAAGCTCATCAATGTCCACTTTAAGGGGTGGGGATGACACTTGCATCAGATGCTGCACTAATCAGATCACATTTGGAGTATTTTTTCTACCTCCAAACACTGCTGAGTATGAAGAACTAATTGGAGAAGGAAGTCAATGTACAGGAGATGCAGACGGGTAGCAAAAATGGTAATGAAAACAGAAGATAAATTAGAAAATCTGGAAAAACCCAAACAGATCAGCCATATTGTAGGGAAAAAGCAAAACAAAACAGAGCGAGAGAGAGCAGAAATGTAGAATGGTGTACACTCTTTTAACTCCAAGAATGAATGTAGCCAAGAACACAGTGGGGACACAGTAGGAATCAGATCCCACAGGCTTAGGAGTCTCAGCACAGTGCATTCTCTACTCCCTACTGCTCGAGCAAAGGACTTCTTCATGATGCAGAACCATAACTGGTGTAGACTTTTAAATGATCTGGTTATCTCTATGTGGGAGAAAATGCTCTCCATATAAAAGGGTTTGCTTGAACCTGGGTGTTCAAGGGACACTCTAGGCTGCTTATCCCACTGATCCTGACTGTGTTAAGTAATAAATCATGTGGTTACATATTCAGATTATCTTGTGTAGTTTTCTCTCACACTGCTACTTAAAGAGAAACCCCAGATAGGACAAGGTGGGAGCTCAGTATATGAAGAGATACAATCAAGCTATAACCTGTAGAGCTCGTTGCCCTTCAGAAGGTGGAACCACTCACAATGAGGGTGAAAACATGGCCCAGCTCACTTTATATGGAAGCTACCAACAGGAAATTCTTAGAAGACAGCAGCCAAGAGAGTGGCAGGAATGGGTGCAGGGAGGGCTGAGACCAGAAACCGTCACAGAACAAACAATTGAGTGAACTGGAAACAAGTAACCACAAAAGCACTAGAAAATAAAATGAAAGCTATGCATGAATAATTGACAAATTTGATATTCTTCCTTGTGAATGCAGAAGGAAGAACTAGGAACAAAAGATAATGGGGAGGCCACTTTCTCTGCTTTGATATAAGGGACAACTTTCTAATTATCTAATCTTCCCAACACAGAACAGAATGTATCCCAAAGTCAACAGACTCTCCAGCACAGAAAGCACTAGACCAAATGCTGGATAACCATTACTGTTAATGGAGATGTTTCATTGCTTTGGCCTCACATTTGTACCTGGAAACACTTTAGAAACACTCTGGGCCATGAACCACATTGAGATACCACCTCACACCAGTTAGAATGGCGATCATTAAAAAATCTGGAGACAACAGATGCTGGAGAGGATGTGGAGAAATAGGAACACTTTTACACTGTTGGTGAGAGAGTTAACTAGTTCAACCATTGTGGAAGATAGTGTGGCGATTCATCAAGGACCTAGAAATAGAAATTCCACTTGACCCAGCAATCCCATTACTGGGTATATATCCAAAGGATTATAAATCAATCTATTATAAAGACACATGCACACGTATGTTCATTGTGGCACTGTTTACAATAGCAAAGACCTGGAACCAACCCGAATATCCATTTACGATAGACTAGACAAAGAAAATGTGGCACATATACACCATGGAATACTATGCAGCCATCAAAAATGATGAGTTCGTGTCCTTTGTAGGGATATGGATGAATCTGGAAACCATCATTCTCAGGAAACTGACACGAGAACAGAAAATCAAACACCGCATGTTCTCACTCACAGTCGGGTGTTGAACAATGAGAACACATGGACACAGGGAGGGGAGCATCACACACTGGAGTCTGTTGTGGGGGGCCAAGGGAGGGACAGCGGGGGGTGGGTGGGGAGGTCGGAGAGGGATAACATGGGGAGAAATGCCAGATGTAGGTGATGGGGGGGATGGAGGCAGCAAACCACATTGAGATGTGTGTACCTATGCAACAATCCTGCATGATCTGCACATGTACTCCAGAACCTAAAGTACAGTAATAAAAAAAAAAAATGCACATCATTAAATGCACCGAAAGAAACAGAGAAAGAAAGAAAGAAAGAAAGAAAGAAAGAAAGAAAGAAAAGAAAGAAAAAGAAAGAAAGAGAAAGAGAGAGAGAAAGGAAAGAAAGAAGAAAGGAAGAAAGAAAAGAGAAAGAAAGGAAAGAAAAGAAAAAAGAGCAAGAAAGAAAAGAAAAGAAAGAAAGAAAGTAACTGACTGACTCTGGGTCTCTCTCTCTACCCATCACATCTTCCCAGGAGAAGAGGAGGAGTGTCTGGGAGAAAGAACTAGGCCTATAGTTCAGCTCCTGCTCCACCCTGCCTTGACCTGAATGCAAGATGCATGCATCTTATCTACTCTCAGCAGCATGGGAAGGCCTGCAGTTGTTTAGCTGTGCACTGACTGAGGGGTGAGTCTATATGATTTAGGAATGAAAGAATGAAGTACTATCCTTTGTCACTGATCTTAAGTCATAGTCTCCTATCAGCTGTATCAGACAATATGTCAATTTCCATCTATCTATTTCTCAATTGGTTCCGAACTCAGACACAGAAGGTGCCCTCTAAAACCTCAAGAACATCTGTGAGGAATATTTTCCTGGAAAAAGGTTGGATCACATAACTCTAAAATTTCTGTATGTGTAGAATTCAATGACTTACTTTTTAGATACTTCTAGGACTTTCGAACTTAAGGCCTTACTGACATTTCAATTTCAATGAATCTAAAATTAAGTTTCTCTTTCCCCAAAACTAGTTCATTCTCCCAACATTGCTGCACATCATAAGTAGCACTGGCTTCACAATCATCAAGATTTAAAAGGTTGGCCAAGCGCAGTGGCTCATGCCTGTAATCCCACCAGTTTGGGAGGCCAAAGCAGGCAGGCAGATCAGGAGATCAGGAGATCGAGACCAGCCTGGCCAACATAGTGAAACCCCATCTCTACTTAAAAAAAAAAAAATACAAAAATTAGCCAGGGTGGTGGCACATGCCTGTAATCCCAAGCTGAGGCAGGAGAACTGTTTGAACCTGGGAGGTGGAGGCTGCGGTGAGCCAAGATTGTGCCATTGCACTCCAGCCTGGGCAACAGGAGCAAAACTCCATCTCCAAAAAAAAAAAATATTTAAAAGGTTAAAGTTTCCAAGTAATAGGTAAATTGGAAACATCCTTATCATGATTCCAAATCAATGCCAACAGCAGACAGCGGTGGTTGAAAGCCTAGCTATGACTGCCATGACCTAGTGAGAGTGTTACGCAAAGAGAGGGGGACAAGGTGAACAACTGGAGGTGCAGTCAGACTAGGACCAACATCTGGATGTGAGGCGAGAGCAAGAAATCTCTATCCTGAGGATAGAGAAATAATTCCCAGAGAAAAGAACCAGGAAATGTCGTGCCACAGAAGCTAAAAAATAGATTCAAGAAAGAAGCAGAATCAAATGCTACTGAAAAAACAGGACAAGAAGGGAGCATAGACAATCTGATTTGATGATTAAGAAATTCCTGGGACCTTCATGAGACCAAGTTTGTAATAGTAGAGCTGAAAAGAAAAGATCATGTTTCATGTAATCATTCAACCAATATTTATTGAGTATCTAGAGATTGTGAATTCAAAGCAGGTAAGACACTGTCCCTATCCTCAAGGTACATATAGTCCAAAAATAAAATAGAAAATAGGCCATTATAAGAGAGTAAAAAGTGTCTCAAGAGGGACTCTGGGAACAGAGGGGAAGGGTAACTAACCAAGACTGAAAGAGGGGACGAGGATCAAGGGTAGCCTTCCAGGAAGAGATGACATCTGAGCTGAGCCTAAGCAGGAGTAAGTCGAGTGAGGAAGAAGAGAGCCTACACAGAGAGCACATGACGGGTGAAGGCATATGGCCAGAGAGGGTACCTTGCACTTGGGTAACAGAGAGTGACTCCACATGGCCACAGCCAACGGCTCCTCTGAAGCAATGATGGAGAATGAAGCTGAGAGGCAGTGGAGGCTAGAACCAGACTGATCTCCTGCAGCATGTTAAAGCCAACAGAGAGTTCAGGCGAGATTTTAACCAGGAAGTGATATAAATAAAAGTGATCTAAGAAAGAAAACTCTGGTGGACAAATGAAAAATGAGTTGGGGAGAGAGATCCAAGACGGCCGCGTAGCAGCAGCTCAGGATTGTAGCTCCCAGTGAAAGCGCAGAGAGTGAGTGGATGCCGAAATTGCAGACGAATTTTTGATGCCCACAGACTGGGAGAATCCCGGAGAAGGAGCCACACGGGTCGCCAGCGCAATTCTTTTGGCCGTCGCGGCGCTTCTCGGTGTGGCGTGTACGGGACTGGTTGCCCTTTTAGTCGGGCTCGGCTGGTCCCATCCCCACAAGGAGAACAGCAATTGGAAGC
>CAUYQU010020476.1:0-23020 GCA_963574635.1 Cheracebus regulus | reverse complement strand
GAGGCCAAGGCGGGTGGATCATGAGGTCAAGAGATCGAGACCATCCTGGCCAACATGGTGAAACCCCGTCTCTACTAAAAGTACAAAAAATTAGCCGGGCGTGGTGGTGCGTGCCTGTAGTCCCAGCTACTCGGGAGGCTGAGGCAGGAGAATTGCTTGAAACCGGAAAACTGAAGTTGCAGTGAGCCGGGATCGCACCACTGCACTCCAGCCTGGCAATAGAGCGAGACTCTGTCTCAAAAAAAAAAAAAAAAGAAAGAAAGAAAAAGAAAAAGAAAAAAAAGAAAATAACCTCAGATCACTAACATCTTCCTTAAGCCTGTCCACTCTGCATTTTATTATTATTATACCTATAAAATATTGCATATATTATAGACTATGTCTCCAATTTACTCACTTCAAAAGATATTTACTGAGCACTTGTTTGAACCTGTCACTGATATAGAAATATTAAGAACCCCATAATAAAAATAGCTAATATACAGGCCAAACACTGTTCTAAGCCCTACTGTAATAGGTAGATACTAATATATATGCTCCTTTTACGGACAAAGTTATTAGGGATGTTAAATAACCTTCCTAAGATTCCTAAGAGTTACTCTGCTATCCATCCAATCACTCCATTATACTGATTCTCATACCCTAGAAATGCTCACAGTCTTCAACATAAAAAACTATTTTGACAAAATTAAGCAAAAAAAAAAAAAAAAAAAAAAATCTTTGCTCCAACGTTAAAGTTTTCTTCTCCAATACTTTACAAATTAAAGAACTTAAGTATTTCTAGATTTGGCCATTTGATGATTGACAGATAATGTAGTCAATGAATAATTTTTCACTTATCAACTTATGAAAAAGTAGTGAGGACTCAACAATGTATTAACATTGTGACTCATTCTGAACATCATGGGAAAGTTAAATTGGTTTAAATAGGTAAACTCATGTGCACTGAAATCTGTTTATTCCTGCCACTCTGATGGTGGTTTTTTTGTGGTACAGTTTAAGTGATGTTTAAGAATAGTGTTTTTCATTTCTTTCTGAATAGGATGCATTTTTGTAATTAATTGTCTCGCACACAGACGTACAATTAATACATATCAGACCCTGAAGAAGAACTCATAGAAGGGAAACTACACTCTTGCTTTTTCTGTTTCTTAAAACATAAAATACTAAAACATTATAAACAAGCTGAATTAAGTAAAACTCAAAGAGCCGTTTAGAAATGCAGGTATAATTTCACCCCTGGATCATGAAACAGTATTTGATCTAACAAAGGCGTTGTCAGTACTGGTCACAAGTTTTTAGGTCCTTATGTATTCAACATTACTACTCAAGTTGAGGAAGATGACAGAGTTCTGTGGTTGTGGGCAAGGCTCCTCATTATGAAACTAGGGTGATAGACATTTGAAAGGCATTATTTTAATTTATAACCACTTAAGAAAACCTCCTTCAGATGACTGATATTATCATCATCCCTATGTCATAAAGGAGGCAACTGTGTCTCAGGAAGGTAGAGTGAACATCTCAGGGTCATAAGAGTAGAAAGTGACAGAGTGGTGACTTACACTCAGATCCTTACTCTTCCGAGTTAGGGCTCTTAACCAGTAGGCCGCATTGCCTCTCAAATATCTCTGAAGGGACATAGATTTGACTATAATTAGAAATGTTCAGTACCAAGCACTGAGGTACAATTCTCTATGTGTCCCTTACATCTCTGCATGTCTTGCAAGCAAACACATTGACTGATATTAGACTATCTTAAAGCGTGTTAGTATAGTGGATGGTGTTGCAAGACAGAGATATGGTCTCCCCATGGAGGAATGGGCAGGAATGTTTATTTTTATAAACATACTAGGGTCTGCTCCTATAAACATACCAGTGTGTGTACAGATGTCATCTGGCCATTGGCATTTCCTGAAAAAACTGGGCTTTGGAAACCAGCATAAGATAATGTTGATACTGTGGTCACAATTTTTTTCTTAATGAGTTATAAAACCTTTTGTTTCTGAAAACAGAAGGGAAGAAAACAACTTCTCTAAATTGGAAGTTGATCTACTTTCTGTAATGCCTCAGGATGATTACTATTTTGGGGATCCTCTTCAAAGAAAGTAATATAAAATTACTAATACAAAGTAAATTTCAGGAATGTGGAAAGGTCCTGGCAAGTGGAAAGCCCTGAAATGGAAGCTCTAATCATGACAAATCCATCTTGCTTCTAATTATATTTTTGAAAGTCATTATTTTCCGTTTTGACAAATGACTCTAAATTACTTTTCACTTCCCAAGCACCAAGTGTATATATCACATGGTGACTCATTTTAAAGAACAGCCCTAACATTTTGTCTTTTAGGCAACATAAAATCTAGAGTATGTCTCTCAAACGATAAGCTTTTCAACACTCTGGTGTCCTACTTAGATTTATATACGGTCTAGGGGATATTTTGTTTTTTCGTCCACTGACTCGACAAACTAAATATGACCAAACTGATGTTTTCATTAAATTGATTTCTAAAACTTGCCTTGGTGACAAAGATAGTTAAATCTCAATAGAGTTCAGCCCAAACTCCAGAAAAATTAAATTTACGAGAATTATACCATGAATGCTGATATATTTTCAACTTGGATAAATGGCAGATTTATGGTGTTTGAAATGAGAGAAAGAACATACTTTACATGATACTATGCGAGTAGCAAATTGCCCAGACATGGTGTCTCATGCCTGTAATCCCAGTACTTTGGGAGGCTGAGGTGGGCAGATCACTTGAGCTCAGGAGTTTGAGACCACCCTGGCCAACATGGTGAAACATCGAACAGGTCATGGTAAAACTACGAACAGGTCACATTTGTGTTCTCCTCACAGATAACAATTATAGGTTAAACATTATAAACATTTATGTGAACTCATGAAGCATAGACTTAAACAAGAAAATGAATACATTTCACCTACTTTTGAAATGTTACTTGATCGACTTGCAGATCGCCCTGGGGATTTTTCATTCTGAAAAAATAAAATTAGAAAGATTGATTAAAAGAAGGTATAACACTTTCACCATACTGTCCCACTGAGAAGAGAAACCACAGCACAGGGAAAGTTGTGAACGCTCTCTATGTTGTTTTGACTAATAGACATACTAATTGCTTACACAGAATGTTTTTCTTTTATGAAATTAGATTTATCTAATACAAATTTGTGTACTTTAAAAAATGCTTCAATTAACATCTGACTGTTATTCAGGTTAGAAGTGGTATTTGTTTCCAGGAACTAATTATTTCTCTAGAAAAAATTATGAAATTCTTTGAAACTAAAATTAGACAGCAAAAGTGTAATCTATTATTTCCCCTTTTGCCCTTGCAACTAGGAAATTCTGAATAAATTCTGGTTTTCAGTATCATTAAATATTCTGTGCTGGGTATGTGGTATCTACATCTACTTTGTATTCTTCTAAAATGCATTTTATTTATTATTTTTGTTATTTTTACATACTTCGAAATTAAAACATTTGCTTTTTAAAAGTTAAGATGCTTCTGGTTATATATTTTTAAATTAGAACTTAAAACTTTTGTAAATATTTATATCCTCAGTTCTTTCCTCTTAAAGAATTTTTTATTTAGCGGAAAAGAGACATGAAAAAGGCTTTTGAATAAATGTTTTTGAAAAGGTCATACAATTTTAAAGTAGAAACGAACCTTAAGTAGTTGGGCCCTTTCGTTTAAAGCCCAGAGACATTGTGTTTCTGAAAATTATATAGCTGCTTTTATACTCTGCTAATTATGTGCTGGTGGATAATCAACTGGAAAAATCGGTTTATAAGCATTATGCATTTTACATGTAGAAACAGATCAAAGATCAATGTACACCTCTCCTTCTGTAGAGAAAATGTTGCTGGAAGAATCAATTCTGAATACTAAAGCTTTATAAAGGATCTGAAATAACATTGTCATTGAAATAATTTACCTGTGTAAGATTTTTTTTTTTTTTTTAACTTCTGGACTCAGTCCCACAGTGGGCCTGAGTAGGCAACTGCAATGCATTTTGACAGAGGTCATTTTTGAGAACTAAGTTGTTATAACAACCCGTGAGGCTGAAATTGCCCCATGATGACTACTTGAGATAGTTTTAGAAGCACAGTGATAACAGGATATGGCAGATGTGTTATTGCAAAAAAACAGTGGCTGCATTCACTGCAAACTGTCACCGTGTCATGTGCAGGCTTACAGATATTCCAGCTGAACAATACTTTTTTCTTTACATGCAACATCCATCTCATACAACCACTGATGTCACTGCGGAGTATGTTATTACAGATTGAGATGAGTCACAACGATACGGTTAGTTACACCTCATAACAGCCCCATGCTCCAGCTGGAGATTGATGTGTATGCTACTGCAGACATTTTCTCCTGATTAGCTCCACTGGTGATGGAGAGAGGCACTTTTCTACTGACATCCTAACTCCTCTTCTTGAGACTAGAAAACAAAATCAATCCATCTTTCCTTCTCAGTGAAATTTAGGATTTTGACACATTATTGTGTAGGACAGAGTCACATAATATAATAGGCTTTGGGAGAGACTGGTAGCAGTGGTTTTTTTTTTTATGTTTTCTATATTTACATGATATTTGAGAAAATGATTAAGAACTAGAATTGAAAGATGCTGCCACAAGAATCAAGCAAAATAAGAAATTTAATTTTGCATAGGATTACTTAATTTTTCAAACTATATGGGACATTGTGGTATTTTGAGATAAAACAAGAAAGGCCAGATTCACTTTACAATTGTGTGAGTTCACCATAGAGTTATAACTAGAATATTTTCACACTCTCTACCAACATCCACCAATTGAATGGGGGACAAGCATCTGCTTGATTATTTAATACTTCAAAGGATCTTTTAACTTGAAATGGATTGGCTTTATTTTCTGCAAATAGAAGATCATGCATTGAAATAAACAAACTTAGGCAATGGTTAACATTTCTGCCAGGCTAAGTTCTCTATTGTTTCTATACCACTACATGGAAGAGGAAAGTGCACCAGAAAAGTTAACATGTGGGAGCACCGTGGTGTACACTATGTTGTGCTGGCAGTGATGGAAAGTGAGAGACTGCCTTGCAAGGAGAACTCTGGTGATGTACTAGCTCTGGGAGGAGTACATTGTTTGACATTCCCGGGCTTCAATTTCCTCATTGTAAAATGGGTAAAGATAATATCTTGGAAATCTATGTAAGGATCAAATGAGTTATAAATGAAAACATTTTATAGATTGTGAAGTTATGATATTTCCATTATAATCCACAGGTATAAGAAACACTGAAAGAGTATTCTTTAAAAATAATGATGATGATTAGGTCACTACACTTTTTTTTTTTTTACATAAACATCTTAGTTCCTATATCTTGCAATTCTGTCTTTGATTCTCACACATACAATTTAAAAATTAGAAATGAAATCATTTTCTGTCCAGGGGGATTAAGAAAGTTGGTTTGCCTTGCTTTTGAAGCAAAGCACCTGAAGCACTTTCTTTCTTGGAAAACTTCCAAAGCAATCTGTCCAATTTGCTAGTAATTAATTGGGTGGCTTGGCCCATTACTATTGCAATGACGTATCTTCTTTGCAGAGTAGTCAATATGGTTGTCATACCTCATTACAGTCAGTTAAACTACTTTACCTTAGATTAACTATAAGCTGTCTCAGACTCTCAGAATCTAACATAACTTACTGGCACCCAAATTATAGTGACCTTGTAGGTCAATAAAAGTTGGAAGCAACAAGAGTTCCTAACAAGTCTGCAAGGAATGTATGGGATCATTAGGCAGTAATGTTGGATTTTAGCATGTCATCTACAGTAGACAGAGAGAGAGACTTCCAGTTTTGTAAGTCTATTTTAGTATTTTCAAGAAGTTTCCAATTTCTGGTTTGCTATAAAGGTGTCTGATATTGACAGTTTAGTTTTGGGATTATTATTGTTTGTCAAAGTTGGTCTTACTAAACATGGTTGAATTCTTTTTATTAGCAAGGAAAAATAATTACCAAATGAGAAAATTATTACCAAGTTTTGTTTTAATGTTATTTTTAATGTTATACACTAAAGAAAGTGACACAGTTCCTTTAAAACAAAGTGTTCTGTCCTAAGAATACATAACATGACTGGACAGCTATGAATCTACATATAAATTTTTTGTATACTATGTCATTGACTGAGGGACATAATTAAGCTTAAAAAGGTGTGGTTTTATTTTTATTTTTAATGTAACCTGAAAAAAAACCCTGAATATTCCTGCAGCAAGAAGCCAGACTAAGAAATTCTTACAAAGATCACTAATATGATGTTATTCTGTAATTTCATTTATCCCCTTTTTCAGGTTAAAAATCCTTTAAAAGTATTTTAAAGGAGAAAAATCCTTTAAAAGTATCTTAAAGGAAAAAATAAGGTAATTTGGAGGATCATTTGAAAAATTTTAAGTACACAGCAGAGCAATTTTTACTAGGGTAATTATAGCTTAGAATAGAAGAAAAGTCTTAATGTCGTTTGTAAATAAAAAATAAGCAAGTACATAGTGAAATTGAATACTGCAATAAAATTTGATAAAATATGTATAAAAAAATCTCATGCCCGTTAAGTGATAAACATTTAGTATCTATAAAATATTTAAAAATTATTTTACTTTAATACCGTAACAAATATTTCTAAGTAGAGATTTTATAGGGTCTTTTATTTTTCAATATTGAACCAATAGAATCAGAAATCCAGTTTTGAAACGTGACTCATAAGTCTCAGTTACCCGAAAATTAAGATACTTTTATAAAATACTTGGTCTAAAGGAATGAAAATTCTAAAGTGTAGCCAGAAACTGTAGAATACATATTAAAACCTATAGAATATAGCAAAAAGCTGTATCCAGATGAAAGTTTATAACTGTAAGTGTTTTCATTGTTAAGGGATACAATAATGTAATCAAAGAAACTAAAGCTAAAACTAATTAAATTGATTTAAGTTAGAGAAAGGATAAGATTTTCTTAAAGAAAGTCTTTGAAAATCATTGCAAAATAGATGAAGTTCCTGTAAGACTCATTAAGGAAAAGAAAGAACAAAAAAATATGTCATGAGAAATGATAAATAATCATAGCCCCCAAAAAACTCTATAAAAAGAGTACTACATGTAATATTATTGCAACAAACATAAAAATCTAGATGATATAAATTATATTCCAGTTAAACAAAATTTCTGGAATTTGTTCAAGAAGAAGAGAAAAACACAATAAGATAGTTAAGAAAATATTCAAAAGGTAAATAAGTCTATATGCTCCTAAAATGGATAAGGACATGCTGACTTTACAATTGCACTGTAGTTTACTTTAAAGAACACATAATTCCAATATAATTTATACTATTATCATCATAGAAACATAAATTTCTATAATCCATATTATAAACATGGCATAAATAAAACTTCAAATGTGTTAAGATAGTACCCCCTACACCACCACCACTGCCACCACAAACAACAACAACAAAAAAAAAAGTAGAAAAAAAGAAAATTGTGCTCTGATCTCGTTTGGAACTACAGATGCAGAAAATGTTAAAAAATTAGTGTATATTTGATAGTATCATATATCCTTGATACATGAGCAGTGTATCACTAAAATTCCCAAAGAATAGAAAAAATAGAATTTATTTCAGGTTTTAAAAAATCAGGACACGTGGCAACACAGTCTATTAGATTAATAAATTGAAAGAGACAAATATTATGATTTTATAATTAAATTCTGAAAAGATATTTGACCAACTTTGGCAGTCTTACTCTAACATAAGCTCCAAGTAAACCCCTTATAGTAATAAAGACAATATTATATATATATATATATATATATATATATATAATTCTAATTGGTAAAATACAGAAACTATAAAACTTATATTGGGGTGCTTGCTATTATTATTCAACTTGTCTTAGAGCTTTTAGCAAATATAACAAGGAAATGGGGTATTTGGTAGAAAAGATGTTGAAAAAGAAGCAATAAAACAATTCTCTTTTATTAATGACATAGTATCTTAGAAATCCCAAGTGTCTCTGGTTAAGAAACAAAACTTCTGCAGTTAATTAGACGTTAGTACAGTCATCCGATATAGGACAATTATATCATGGTAGAGTCTACTAGTTTCCTAAAATCTCTTGCTTGTGCATTAATGGAATACTAACTGTATATACATCTTCACAGTGGCATTACATCTCCCAGCTTTCCTTTGGTTACAGGTTGCCTAAGATCAGATTCCTTCCAACGAGATGGAACCAGAACTAACAATTGTCAATTTCCTGCCTGCCTCCTGAATCTCCCATACAATTTCTTACATGCTTTTTTTCTACTGCTCTAAACTGGGATGGAACCTATCAGGGCAAGGCAGAAAGCCACCTATCAAGGATGGCAGAGTTGAATTCTTGTGGGTCTTTGAGTGACCACATAATGAAAAGCCTTCTGTCAACTTGGAGTATATATTCTAAATTGTCATCAGAGAGAGAAAAAAGTGTATTTCTTGTGAATCATTACATTTATTTATTTATTATAATACTATGCCTATCCTAAAGGAAGCACTATAAAACCAATAGATTTCTCTTAGCAATAAATATCCAGAAATGAAATAATGAAAACGAAAACTACAAAACACTTAGCAATAAATTTAACAAGAACATGAAATTTTATTCAAAAATATATTCTATAAAATCTTACTGAGGAGTATAAATTGTTATCTGAACAAAGGAAAGTGCTATACTTTGATGGGAAGATAGTTTTCTAATATATAGATCCTTTACAAATTGACATATGAGTAGAATGTAGTTCCAATTAAATCTCCAATAGAATTTATTTCTTGTTTTCTGGAGAAGAAAGAAGATAGATAAAATGATCTTAAAGAACAATGATCTTAAAGAATATATATATATATATATAAATATATATATATATGAAAAGAAAAGAAATATCTGAGAATAGCCAAGAAAATAATAAAACAGGGAGAGCTTCTTATGTTAGGCATTGCACATATTAAAAGTCACTATGATTAAGTCAATATGGTACTGGCATAGAAATTAACCAAAAGATCAGTATAATCAAGAATAGAAAATCCAGAAATAGATGTAAGTATATCACATATAGAAATTATTTCCAGTCAGTATTGAGGATAGTGGATATAATACATGTCGCTGGATAACTGGCTGTCTATGTGTAAGAAAAAGCCAGTCCCCTATCACTTAGCATACATGCTAATCATAGAGTCCTGATGGAACAAAGTCTTAAATGTTAAAATTAAAAATAAAACTTTGAAATAAGTCTAAATTATAAATTCAGTCTTGGAGTGGGTGAGATTTACATAGCTAAGCCAGGAACCAGAAACTATAAGTCATTACCCTCTGTCTGGGAAAATATAAAAAATTAAAGTGAGTAAACAATTGTGTTAGAAAACAATGAAACACAAAAGACTGATAAAGTTTAATTTCTAGAATATGCAAAACGGTTTTGTCTATTCACAAAAGAGGCAACAGAAAGGAATACAATAGAAAAAAATGAGCAAGAGCTAGAGACAGAAATTCACAAAAAAAGGGAGCTACAGATTGTCAATAAATATATGGCAAGATATTCAAAATCACGAGCCATCAGAAAAATGTGAATTAAACTAATAACAATACATTGCTTTTTACTTATCACGAGGAAAAAATTTAATAGTAATAGCTTCTGTTGCTGATGGGAATAGGAAGAATGAGTACTCTCAAAAGTTGCTAGTAGAAATGTGATTTTTCCTGCAATATCACTTAAAAAACATCTGGCAACATATATTGAAATTAAAAATACCACTTCATGCAGTAATTTCACTCTTGGGAATCTCTCCCAGAGAAATACAAGCACTAATACATAAAAATATGTGAATGAGGGCACTTAATACAACTGTTTTAAAGTAAAAAAAAAAAAAAAAAAAAAAGAATCCTAGCAATAAAGATGTGACAGTTGATAAACGTCTCAAAGCTTTAAACCCACCCTTCTAGCTTCTGTTCTGGGCTGGGACTCCACAAACCACTTTTCTGTTTTGTCATCTGACTCCCTACTAACCTCTGCTTATGGGGGAGTGGGGATTGCGGAGGCCCACAGCATAACTAGAAGGCCAGAAAAGGAAAACAGGATTTGTTCCATCTATTTGATTTCTATAGGCTTCTTGTGTTTGCATCATCCTAGAAATGCTTCTTCACCCTGGGAGTTAGTTGCAATCCCCTCCTGTAGCTGCAGCTGGCACCTGGATACAGGGTTTCTAACACCTTCAGAAACAGGCTCATTGCACTCTTTTGAAGACCAGCTGGTCGATTCTTTTCTAAGGGGTTTGAGTTCCAGTTCCATGGGGCCCTCATCCAAGCTTTTAATAATTTTAATTTCCTACCCCTGTTCACCCAGACCTACGGAGGATGGTTGCTTCCTACTATTCCTGTCTTTGTAACATCTTTGTGTCCTTTTTTTTTCTTTTCAATTACCTAGTTAATGATCTTTTACAGCCATGGAATACATCTTTATATTAAATTATCTATGTTAAAACAAAAGGCATCATTTCTCTCTCTTGACTAATAGAATAAACAATGCTTATCAATAAAGAATGGTTAAATAATTATAGTAGAGCCAAACTTTATAGTAGACTGCCAAATAAGCAGTCATAAAAAAAATGAATTGGATCTCTGGCATCTGAGAGATTTCCATAAGACAACTTTGAGAGTGGAAAGTAGAGAAGTGGTATAATATGATTCTTTTAAAACATGCCACAATAGAACCTCTGTAAGTATATATGTATGCACATATTTGTGTATAGACATACAGCTATATATGACTATATGAGCATGGAAAAAGGTTGTGCAAAACTATATTAATATGAGTTTTTGGGTAGAGTGGCAGGGGGAAGGAAGAGAGAGAATCCAGCACAAGGGGAAAGAAGAAAAGAGAGGAGATGGAGTCGGGCGGGGAATCTTAAAAAGCAAAAGAGGATGTTATATCTCTGTTTGTGTAAAATTACATATGGGTATGATGTGCATACAGAAATTATAATGAAAATATAAAGTTATATCTTTCTCTATTGGCAAATGGTAATGTTCATGATATATTGTTAAAGTTATAAAGTTACAGGAAATGTGTAGAGGACAATTCTATTTCTTTAAAAATAATTAAATAGATTACATATAAAGAGTAATTCCATTTATTTAAAAACAAACAGAACCCCTACATATGTTCACATATTTACAGATATATGTTTGATTGAGAAGAAATATGTTAATCCAGTCTTGGCTATTAACACAGCCATCTGTGCACAAAGGTTACCTTTAGTCCTTAGCATGGTGGGATTGAGGGGGAGGAGTCAGGCCCATGGGAATAGTCTAGCATGTTCTTTAAACAACGTTGTGTGTAAAGTTTTACTTATTTTAGGCCAGGCATGGTGGCTCACATCTGCAGTCCCAGCACTTTGGGAGCCCAGGAGCTCAAGACCAGCCTGGGCAACATGGTGATACCCCAATCTCTAATTTTAAAACGTAAAAAAGAAATTACATTTAAAAAGTTTTACTTGCTTTTCACAATCTTTTAAACAATAAAACATCTAATTAAGAAACTTTAAGAAACAAAATTAGCCTTACTCAATAGGGTGTATATTATAAAGTTATACGTGTGTGTGTGTGTGTGTGTGTGTGTGTTGTGTGTGTTGTGTGTATGTGTGTGTAATCAAAAAGAGCCGCAAGAAACAATGTTTATATTCCCCAAGAGAATAGAGGACTTGGATTATAAAGGCACTAAATTATTTATTTAATCAAATGGGATTGGTGGAAAAATCACAAGATTTGTAGTTACAATGCTTGCGTTAGAATTGCACGACTAACCATGTGATGGTAAGAAAATCATGAGCCTTCTCTATCTCTAGCTTGCTGAACTTGAAAAATAGGTGTAAATGCACCTGCATGTTTACCTTATAGAACTTCTGTTGAAGCAAACATGATAAACTTTGGAAAAGTACATTTCAAATTGTAAAGCACTATATAAACTAGGATTATTACATTTAGATGCACTAGAAAGATAAGGACAATTCCTTGGAAGTTGTTACATTTATTATTAAATTTTGCATTACATAGAATTTTCTACAAACACTCCTAATTTTCTTAAACATGAACATATCATTCCCTAAATATCAAATATGATGGATAAACTTGCTAATCTCTTTATTTAACTTCATCAGTATAAAAAGTCTAGCAATTGTGACCAGAAGGCTATTTTAAAGGTACTTCTATACACCTCTTAGGACTTTTCTCTTAGTACAAGGCCACTAATTTGAAAACTGTTGACCATTCAAAGACTATCCTATTAAAAGAAGACAGGTATCATAACAAGCCGTCTGAATTTTGGTACAGATATTAGGTTGGTGCCAAAGTTATTGCGATTTTTGCTATTACATGCAATGGCAAAACTGCAATTACTTTTGCACCAAAATAATATATTCTATACTTACGCATTTATTTATCATGACCATGAATATAAGTTGTATTTATAATTGGGCAGCCAAAACAATTGTATTGGCTAGGAAATAATATAAAAAATATCTGAAGGAGAGCTCCCTTTTCTCCCTAAAAAACATCATTCAAAAGTATGCCCTTGCTCTACACACTTATAAAAGACGCTCTACTGAAAAATAAGTTGCCGTTCTGAACAAGTTAATAATTGTAATTCTTAGCAAGAGAACCAAAGAATTTTTTTTAAGTTTGCACACTCTCGTACTGAAAATGTTTCAAATGGACTCTAATTTGGGTGAAAAGAAAAAGAATATAGTAAAGTGATCATTGGCTAAATTGCGAAAGTACCACAGAAAAAGCCTTGAGGATTGAATTTACATATCTTTATAGTTAGGAAAGGACAGAAAATAAGAGTATTCAATGATTGCTAAAATGCAGAAAGGGATTATTTTACTTCAATTGCTTGTGTGAAAAAGTGGTTACGTTTTTTAAAGCAATATATAAGTCAGGTCAGCATTAGCTTTTAGCGTAACACTTGTTGAACCTTTATAAAAGATGATATACAGGCAGGTTTATTTTTCCCAAAATTCTGTTTTACATGACTATGTTCACATAAGAACAGAAAGCTTGCCACACCTCTGGTTGTGTTTTAGATGATCAGAGGAATGGCAAACTTCTTAATTAATAAGACAAACAAGAAGTTTTGTGAATGACATGTATCTTTTTTTGTATATTACACATGTAATTTATAAAATCCTTCTCTCACAATAGTCTTCTTAAGATCACCCAAAGAAAAATCTGCCAGCAGTTTTCATTCTGTACATTTAATTTTCCAAAACAAAATGTAAAGACCCATTGCTTATTAATTAATTCACTCTTTCTTCCTATAAGTGCTTAACATTCCACTGAGTTTTAGGACCTTTATTTTTTCTCTTGGAAATCTCAGTTGCAGTAATGACTGAAGTATCATAAGTTCATTTGTGTTTCAAATGTTATTTTCACAGGTGTGCTAAATATATCTTCCATTAGTCTCTGTAGATCCATGTCCCACTCGTCTCCACCCCACTCTGTGCCCAGAAGGCACACCTGGTTGGATGTCATCAAGGCTGCTTTGCTCCTGGCTTTCAGTTTCATTCTACCAAGGAGAATTAATGCAGAGTCCTGGTAGGAGATTACAGGAATGGAAGAGAGTGAGTTTAGAGTAATTATCCCATCCTTGAGGGATCACCACAAGCTAACTTTGTCCTTCAATTGGAGGTCTCAATATTTGTCAGGTAGCTTTCTACAAAAATGGATGACTTTCTCTGAGTTCTGGAAAAGGCTCCTTCTCCTTGGTTTTTTCAAGACTATGGGTGGTAACCACCTACTGCTGTTTCCACCCATGGGGTATGCAACTGTTCCTTATATTTTCAACATATTCTGCTCATACTCATTGTAAATTGACTATTAACTCTCCCCAAATTATCCAATTTGGAAATGCCATCTGTTTCTTTCCAGACCCTGATGGATAAAAGTCATTTTTAGTATTGTGTGGTCTTATCATTAATATTAATTGTTGCTATTTTTGTCACATTCGTATCTTAGAAAGTTACTTTGTAGGTATGATCATATTTTATCAATCAGAGTCTGCAGTGACTTAAAAACCTATCAAGTAGCTTTCAAACCACTTTCTGTATAAGAGTTATATTGTTTTCTTCTGTGAGTTTAAGATGGGAGATGTGTTTGTAAAACAGTCCACACATTAGAGACCAACCATTTAATATCTGCTGCATGGTGGGATGTTTTCATTAGTGTTTTTCATCCTCCATGCTATTAAAAGCACTTTAATGGCCATATAGCTCTTAAGACTGTCACAGAATTTGCAGGCTAGGTTTTTTGCTAAATTCTGGAATCAGATTAAAAAATTCTAAAACCTGAATGGCTCAAACACACAAGTTTGTGTATATATGCAATAGCTTTCTTAGGAAAAAATAGAAAGTTGTGTGTTGGTGGCAATCTAGATAATACATCTGTTACCAGGAGGCGTAAAATTAAAAAATACTAGATACTTTGTGATCTGAACAAAACAAATGTTTACGCAAATTTATCATTCATGTAAAGGTTGGTAATCCATCCTTCTATACTTGTGGAAGTGCTTCACTCACATGTGAGGTTGTTACTTCAAGCCCTTTTGTTTCAGTCTTGTGCCTGACTTCTCTTCTTGCTACTCACTCCATTATTCAACTCCTTCTCATTCCTCCCTTATGTCAGTGATAGATAAAAAAATTGATATGAAATTTTAATCTTTGGATATATATATATTCTGGTTCTATAAAATAGCTTAGGATTCATATGAAAATTTCCTGGTTGAACAAATAGGTGCCAGGACTTAGATACGGATCAGAACAAATTGCCAGGACAGCTGATATTGCCTGTGTTTCAGGTTTTGCCCTCTGTGTCACTTACTTATGGTTGGTCCATTTCTGACAATTCCTTGTTATGTAACAATAGTGGCCTACCTAGAAGGCTAGAGTCACAAGTCTTAAGACAACATTTAATGGAGCTCTTCTAGGAACCTGAAAAGCAACCTTAGTTTGTGTGAATACAAATTTCATGCATCATGAAAAAAAAACCCAGACATACACGCAGCTGAATTGTTTCTAAATTACTAATCTTCTTGTTTCCACAGCAGCTTCGACTCACCTCCTTTCCCTTTATCATTTTCTGTTTCTCTTCATTACTTAGAGTATTCCCTTATTAAGCTATTTTTTTAAAAAACAAAATAAATTTAACTTGCGCTCTAGATAATAATTTTAGAATTCTTGCCCATTATTATTGGATTAATTATTGGACAAATAGTAGAAGGTAGGAAAATAAATGACCACTTAAGGGCCTATGGAAACATCAAATTTAATCTTTTCACTCCTCCACTTTCTTAGATCTAAGAGGAAATAAATAGAAATGTCACTGGAGAATTATTATTTCTTATAGTATTTTAACTAATAAATAAAAAATTTGCCAGAATGCCTTGGTCCGAATCCCAATCATACTACTTGTGGTGCAAGCCTAGGTAAGTTACTTATCCATTAACAAGTTCTGTTTATGCATCTGTAGAATGCTGATGATAGTACAGTCCTCTCAATGTTGCTGTAAGAATTAAAAAGTAAATGGGATAAAGTGTTTAGCATGGAACATAATGTGCTAAACAAATGGTAGCATAACGAATCTTGTATTTTATGTGAACTTTACGTCTTCTCTGTATACAGCCTGTATGCTAGTACATAAAGATACAGCTATTAGATGTTCTGAAGGCATTTCTTTTAAATGTAAAAATAGTTTCAGAAATACGCTATAAAATATTTATTAACAAAATTAAAACTACCCCTTTTAGATCTCACCTGTGGGTAGTGGGAGAGGTGTGAGACCCCAATAAGGATAAGAGCAGTGTGGAACAGGATGTCTGCCTCAGACTTTCACCTGGATGTTACAACCAAAGCCTCAGTGAACCTTGGTCACTTCTAGAAAAGTCTTAATAAGTTGGCAATATGTAATGAAAATATGTGTCTGTTGTAAACAGGTGGAGGAAATGAAGACATGAGAAAGCAAATACATAATAAACCAATAATAATAATAGCAAGGCTGGACGAGGTGGCTCATGTCTGTAATCACAGCACTTTAGGAGGCCAAGGTGGGTGGATCACCTGAGGTCTGGAGCTCGAGACCAGCCTGACCAACATGGAGAAAGCCTGTCTCTACTAAAAATACAAAAGTAGCTGGGCATGGTGGCACACCCCGTTATCCCAGCCACTAGGGAAGCTGAGGTAGAAGAATAACTTGAGCCTGGGAGGCGGGGATTGTGGTGAGCTAAGATTGTGCCATTACACTGCAGCCTGGGCAACCAGAGTGAAACTCTATCCCAAAATAATAATAATAACAACAAATAAGCATAACAATAAATTTGCCGTCAGATTGTATGTGGTTCAAACTATAAATAAGTTCACTACCCACAGTCTATGTAACTTTGAGCCAGTTTATTCACATTTCAGTGTCTCATGTTATTCTTTCATTGGGTTTTTAATAGTATACATATAGGGTTGAGTAGGATTTCTGGAACATATTTCCATAAAAATGGAATATTTACCCACTCAACTTCCATGAAAACCCTGTTCTCCATTACACACAGAGGCCATTCCAAATATATATGCAATGTAAGTTAAAACATCGTGTGTGCTATGCAAATTGCTATGCAAATACTCCAATTCCAGTTCTATCTACTGCACTCAAACTTCTTTTAGATAGAAATCCCAGTGACTCACTGTCCATAAATAGCTATTACTGCTAATTAAATCAGTTTGGGGATAAGTGTACATGTATTATTCTGTCACCATTACTTAATAAACTGTTTCTCAATGAAAGGGACTATATTTCAATTACATTTATTCTCTTTAACTCTAACACAATACCTGCCTAGAATATCACAGATGTTTCATAAATTAAGTAGGACTATTTATAATTCTACATGTTGGTTTCAGAGACATATTAGCATAGTAATTCTTGAGAATAGTAGGCAGCAAGTATCTGACAATTTACATGCTATTTTATTTTTCTTTTTCTTCTTTTTTTTTTTTTTAAGACAGGGTCTTGCTCTGTCACCCAGGCTGAGTACAGTGCATGGTTCACTGCACTCACCACCTCCCAGGTGATTCTCCCACCTTAGCCTCACAAGTAGTTAGGACTACAGGCACATGCCACCTTGCCTGGCTAACTTTTTTTAAAACTTTTTATTTTTTGTGGAGGCAAGGTTTTGCTGTGTTGTCCAGGCTGGTCTTGAACTCCTGGCTTCAAGTAATTTTACTCAACCTCCTAAAGTGTTAGGATTATAGGCATGAGCCACTGCACCCAGCTGATACATTGTTTTATTCATGAATAATTTATTTGATTTTATTTTAATAGAACAAAGCCACATCTGTTTTAAAAATGTGTCTAAATTAGAAGTCACAAATGTAAAACACCATTGACTGGATTTTGGTCATAATATATTATAATTTGGATTTAATATACAATATAATTGACTCTACCATATGGTACTATTTATGAATGTTTGGGAGCAGTATTGGATTAATCAGAGGCAATCATATCTTGACCTAGGATGATGAGCTGAAATTTTAAAAAGACTTTGTAAGAACAGTGGCCTGACATGCTCTAAAAGTGTAACCTGAAATTCTAGCATTGTAAGCTATACTGTACCTATAGTTGACTCTCCCCAAGCAAAGGTATTTTGTATATTTGTGCTTCTTTGGGTTTATGAAGTGTTTCTATGACTTCTACCACTCAGATACAAAAATCTAAAGGGGCTGAATTTTAATCTCTGTGGAAATTACTGAGATCCAATATATGTACATATTACAACAGAAAAGACTGTGAACTAATGACTATTCAAGACATCTGAATTTCTCATAATAGAAATATTCACTAGGGATAAAATAAAATGAATAAGGGCCAGCACATCTGCTGAAAAATGCTCTGCTTCAATCTCAAAAGTATAAAGGCATTAAGGCCTTTGACCACAATCAGATTTCTAAAAAATGTAATGAATTTTCAAGCATCACTCTATGGGATGAACAAAAATCAATACTTCCTAGATATCTAGTTATAATAATACACTTCAGGAAGGAGGCAACTTACTTTCTAAAATTTTTGACAAACATAAAAAATGTAAAGTACAGAATTTTCATCAAGATAATGCAAAAAGATGGATAAGTGCTGTCATCAAAATATTGGTGGTCCAAAATAAAACAGTGTAAGTAAATTACTGTTTATTACCAGGAAAATCTATATGCGTATGTAACTAGCTTTCTGAAAGTCCTTACGGAAGAACAAAATTGAACTTTTATGATGGTTCTTTACTCGGCAACATGTTCTAGGAAGCATCTTAAATCTGATAAATGTGATTCAATTTATGTTAAAAAAAAAAAACCAACAAAACAAGTATTCCATATATGTGATTATTCAGATTTAGTTCTAATTTTAAAAATAAGTTTCAGACTACAAAATATACAATATTATGTTTATTTGTACTGAGTAACTTGCAAATTGCCTCTCGAGAATAGGCAAGGGTCATTTCATGACTTTCCAGATCATAATATTGACGTTCTTATATGTCAATGCTAGACAGAATTACAGTTAAGTTAAAATTAGGCATCCTGCAAACCTGAAAAAGTCATTATTCTTATAAAAACATAAGCAGAAGCTCAACTTATAAACAGGTATAGAGAATTAATAATGCTAAATTATTATTAATATGCTCCTTTTGCTGAGGAGTCCAGAGGACATGCTGATGTGTTTTGTTTTTGTAGTGGTGTTGACTCATTTGCAGGATAGCAGTTCCACACCCATGACTGGTGCTTTAGAGATCAGTGGGAAAATCACCTGTGGGCAGCTGGTAGGGTTGGGGTGCAGCCATGTGCAAAAGAGGCTCACCCAACAATCAAAAAGCACACAGAACTGTCAAAGTTTGAGTTGGTTGTTGAACAACAGTTCTAGCTCCACAAGCTATTGCAAATCTAGAAATATTTTATTTATAGTTATTCCAAATAGGCAAATTAGCAATCTTCTTGCAGAGGTTAATGGCCACATAAGAATAAACATTTTAGTTTAATAATATATGTTAATTTACAATGTTTCCAGAAAATCATAAATGATATAGAGTGACATAATATTATAGTTTATTTAAGAAGTTCATATTTCAAGAATTACAAAAAGGGGTGATAAAAATAGTGGCACATCCCAGACAATGTGGTGAAACCCCATCTCCACAAAAAATACAAAAAAAGTTAACGGGGTGTGGTGGCATGTGCCTGTAGTCCCAGCTACTTAGGAGGCTAAGGTAGGAGGATTGCTTGGCCCAAGAGGTGGAAACTGAAGTGAGCTGTGACCGTGCCACTGCACTCCAACTTGGGAGACAAAGTGAGATACTGTCTCTAAAAAAAAAATAATAATGATGTAAAAAGAAAATAGGAACAAAAACTACGGTAATACAGAAAGTAATGAATTCAAGTGATAATGACTTAAACATTTTCCATTCAGTAAGTACTTCAAAATTAATTTTAAAATAAACCCTGTAGTTTTTAATAGTCTATGGTTGTAAGAGAGTATAGAACAGCATGTCAGGGCACAGACCTCAAGTCAGAAAGCCCCAAGCTCAAGTGTTGGATCTGTTATTTGTCAATTAGCTCTGCAATCTTGGAAAAGTTATTTAACCTTTCCATGCCTATTTATTAGATACATTTTTTTAAAGAATTAAATGAGGTATTTAATGTAAATTTTCTTAGTCTAACATAATAGTTAATGTTTGTTTTTTTTTAAATTTTTATTAAACAATCATGTTTAGGATGACATAATTTTTTATGGCTTCCAGTCATCTTCTAATAATGTAAAATTGTAATAAATTGATGAGAAATATAAGCTACTACTTATCTTTACCTTTTTTTCTTTTTAGTCTTTTTTAGAACAGTTTTGGGTATAGAGATTTCCCTTATATCCCCCATCCGGACATATATGCAGCCTCCCCCACTATCAAAATTTTGTCCCATTTGTTACAATTCATGAATGTACACTGACACATTATCACCCAAAGTCTCTAGCGTTCACTTGTGTTGTTTATTCTATGGGCTTTGACAAATGTCTGATAACATGTATCCACCACTGTAGTATACACTGTTATCAGTTTCACCACTGTTAATAGTTTCACTTTCCTAAAAGTCTGCTGTGCTCTGCTTATTCATCCCTCTCTCTCCCAACCTCTGGCAACCACTGATTCTTTTACTGTATTCATAGTTTTGCCTTTTTTAGCATGTCATATAGTTGAAATAATAAAGGATGTAGTTTTTTCAGACTGACTTCTTTCACTTAGTAATATGCATTTAAGTTTTCTACATGTCTTTTCATGGCTCAACAGATCTTTTTTTAGGTACTTAATACTCTGTTGTCTGGATGTGCCACGTTTATTTATTTATTCAACTACTGAAAGACAGCTTGTTGTTCTTAAAGCTTTGGCAATTATCAACAAAGCTGCTATATACATTCATGTGTAGGTTTTTGTTAGGGATACACTTTCAGTTCATTTGGTTGAATCCCAAGAAGCACAATTACTGGACTGTAGAAGAGTATGTTTAGTTTAGTAAGAAACTCACAAACTATCTTCTAAATTGGCTGTACCGTTTTGTGTTCCTACCAGCAATAAATGAGAGTTCCTGTTACTCCACATCCCTGCTATATTTGGTGGTGTTAGTGTTTTGGGTTTGGGCATTCTAATAGATGGATAGTGATATTGTTTTAATTTGTAACTTCCTAATGACATGAAATGTCAAACATCTCTTCATATGCTTATCTGCCATCTGTTAATGTCTTTGGCCTATTTTTTAATCAATTTGTTCATTTTCTTATAGCTGAGTTTTAAGAGCTCTCTGTGCATTTTGGGTAACAGTCCTTTACTAGTTATGTATTTTGCAAGTACTTTCACTGAGGTTGTGAACTATCTTCTCATTATCTTGACAGTGTCTTCTGCAGAGAAGTTTTAAATTTTAATGAAGTCCAGTTTGTATTTTTTTTTCTTTCATGAATCATGCTTTTGGTATTATATCTAGAGAGTCATCACCAAACTCAAGGTCATTTACATTTTCTTCCATTCTATCCTGTAAAAATAGTGGCTGTAATTATCCTGTAAAAAAATAATTTTGTGGTTTTGTGTTTTACATGTAGGTCTCTGATCAATTTTAAGTTAATTTTTATAAAGGGAGTAGAGTTTCTGTCTAGATTTTTTGGGAGGAGCTGAGGATTTACAGTTATGCCTGCACCATTTGTTGAAAAGGTATTTTTATTTTATTTTTCTCTTTGATACAGGGTATCACTCTGTTGCCCAGGCTGGAGGGCAGTGGCACAATCACAGCCTTTTGCAGTCTCCTGGGCTCAAGTGTTCCCCCAACTTCAACTTCCCAAGTATCTGGGACTGTAGGTGCATGCCACTGTGCCCAGCTATTTTTATTTATTTATTTATTTATTTTTACTTTTTTATACAGATAAGGTTTTACCATGTTATCCAGGCTGGTCTTAAACTCCTGGGTTCAAGTACTCCTCCTGCCTGGGCCTCCCAAAGTGCTGGGATTACAAGCAAGAAAATACTCTCTTTGCTCCATTTTATTCCTTTTGCTCCTTTGTCAAATCTCTGCAGCCTTATTTATGGGGATCTATTTCTGGGCCCTCAGTTTTGTTTCTTTGATCTATTTGTCTGCGTTTTTACAATACCACACTGTCTTGATTGCTGTAGCTATAATAGGAAGCCGTAGTGTCAGGTAGTGTTTATTCTTCTTCAGTATTATGTTGAATCAATATTTTGTTGAAAATTTTTAGAATCGGTTTGTTGATATCTAAAAAATAGGTATCAGGGATGGTAATTGGATTATATTTAAGCTATAGATCAATTTGGGAAAAACTAAGAACAACATCAAGTTTTCTCTTCATGAACATGGAATGTCTCTATTTATTTAGTTCTTCTTTGATTTCTTTTTGTAGTTTTGTGGGTTTGTTTTTTCACATAGACCTTTTCCCCCCTTACGTTTGTTGTATTTATACTTAAGTCTTTTTTTTATTTCGGGTGCTAATATAAAAAGGTGTTGTGGTTTCAATTTCAAATTTAACTTGTTCATTACTGGTATATAGGAAAGTAATTGACTTATATATATATTAACCTTGTATCCTGAAACCTCACGATAATCACTTCTTAGCTTTAGCCATTTTGGTTTTGTTGATCATTTTGGATTTTCTACATAGACAATCGTGTTTTATGAATGACAGTTGTATTTCTTGCTTTCTGCCTAACATGCATTTTGTTTCTGTTTCTTGGTTTTTTTTTTTTTTTTTTTTTTGGCATTAGCTAGGGCTTTCAGTATAATGTTGAAAAGCAATGGTGAGAGTGACCTCCTTGCCACGTTCCTAATCTTAGCAGGAAAGAGCTCAATTTCTCACCATTAAGTATGAGGTTAGCTTTATCCTACGAGGAAGTTTTCTTCTGTTCCTAGTTTTCTGGGAATTTTATCATGAATGGCTATTAGATTTTGTCAATTTTTTTTCTGCATCTATTGATAGGACTGCATAATTTATATTTTTTTAACCTATTGTTGTGGTGGACTATATTAATTAATTCCTTGAATGTTGAACTAGCCTTGCATACCTTGAGATAAATCCCACTGGTCAAGGCATGTAATTCTTTTTACACATTATTTAATTCAATCTGTTCATATTTTTTTATTATTATTATTATTTTTTATTGCATTTTAAGTTTTGGGGTACATGTGAAGAACATACAATATTGTTACATATGTACACACATGGCAGTGTAATTTGTTGCCTTCCTCCCCTTCACCTATATCTGGCATTTCTCCCCATGCTATCTCCCCCCAACTCCCCACCCCCCACTGTCCCTCCCCTATTTCCCCCCAACATACCCCAGTGTATAGTGCTCCCCTCCCT
>CAUYQU010020473.1:0-24819 GCA_963574635.1 Cheracebus regulus | reverse complement strand
ATCACAATCAAGTAGGCTTCATCCTGGGGATGCAAGGCTGGTTCAACACATGCAAATCTACAAACGTAATCCATTGCATAAACAGAACCAAAGACAAAAACCACATTATCATCTCAATGCAGAGAAGGTCTTTGACAAAATTCAACAGGCTTTTATGCTAAAAACTCTCAAGAAACTAGGTTTCTGTGGAATGTATTTCAAACTAATAAAAGCTATTTACAACAAATCCACAGCCAATATCATACTGAACAGGCAAAAAGTGGAAGCATTCTCTTTGAAAACAGGCACTAGACAAGGATGCCCTCTCTCACCACTCCTATTCAATATAGTATTGGAAGTTCTAGCTAGAACAATCAGGCAAGAAAAAGAATAAAGGGTATTCAAATGAGAAAATGAGGAAGTCAAATTGTCTCTATTTGTAGATGACATGATTGTATATTTATAAGACCTCATTGTCTCAGCCCAAAATCTCCTTAAGCTGATAAGCCGCTTCAGCACAGTCCGAGGATACAAAATCAATGTGCAGAAATCACAAGCATTCCTATACACCAATAACAGACAAACAGCCAAATCATGAGTGAACTCCCACTCACAGTTGCTGCAAAGAGAATAAAACACCTAGGAATATGACTAACAAAAGATGTGAAGGACCTCTTCAAAGAGAACTATAAACCACTGCTCAAGGAAATAAGAGAGGACACAAGCAGATGGAAAAACATTCCATGCTCCTAGTTAGGAAGAATCAGTATTGTGAAAATGGCCATACTGCCCAAAGTAATTTATAGATTCAATGCTATCCCCATTAAGCTACCATTGACCTTCTTCACAGGACTGGGAAAAACTACCTTAAACTTCATATGGAACCAAAAGAGAGCCCACATAGCCAAGACAATCCTCATCAAAAAGAACAAAGCTGGAGGTATCACACTACCTGACTTCAAACTATACTGCAAAGCTACAGTAATCAAAACAGCATGATACTGGTACCAAAACAGAAATATAGACAAATGGAACAGAACAGAGGCCTCAGAAGTAATGCCACACATCTACAACCATCTGATCTTTGACAAACCAGACCAAAGCAAGCAACGGGGAAAGGATTACCTGTTTAATAAATAGTGTTGGGAAAGCTGGCTAGCCATGTGCAGAAAGCTGAAACTGGACCCTTTCCTGACACCTTACACTAAAATTAACTCCAAATGGATTAAAGATTTTAAAATAAGACCTAACACCATAAAAACCCTAGAAGAAAACTTAGACAATACCATTCAGGACATAGGCATAGGCAAGGACTTCATGACTAAAACACCAAAAGCAATGGCAACAAAAGCCAAAATAGACAAATGGGATCTAATTAAACCTAAGAGTTTCTGCACAGCAAAAGAAACAATCATCAGAGTGAACTGGCAACCAACAGAATGGGAAAAAGTTTTGCAATCTACCCATCTGACAAAGGGCTAATATCCAGAATCTACAAAGAACTAAAGCAGATTTACAAGAAAAAAAAACAAACCCATTCAAAAGTGGGTGAAGGATATGAACAGACATTTTTCAAAAGAAGACATATATGAGGGCAATAAACATGAAAAAATGCTCATCATCACTGGTCATTAGAGAAATGCAAATCAAAACCACATTGATACCATCTCATACCAATTAGAATGGTGATCATTAAAAAAATCTGGAGACAGTTGATGCTGGAGAGGATGTGGAGAAATAGGAACATTTTTACACTGTTGGTGGGAGTGTAAATTAGTTTAACCATTGTGGAAGACAATGTGGCTATTCCTCAAGGATCTAGAAATAGAAATGCCATTTGACCCAGGAATCCTATTCCTGGGTATATACCCAAAGGATTATAAATAATTCTATTATAAAGACACATGCACACGTATGTTCATTGCAGCACTATTTACAATAGCAAAGACCTGAAACCAACCCACATGCCCATTAATGACAGATTGGACAAAGAAAATGTGGCACATATACACCATGGAATACTATGCAGCCATAAAAAACAATGAGTTTGTGTCCTTTGTAGGGACATGGATATATTTGGAAAGCATCATTCTCAGCAAACTGACACAAGAACAGAAAACCAAACACCTCATCTTCTCACTCATAGGAGGGTGTTGAACAATGAGAACACATGGGCACTGGGAGGGGAACATCACACCCTGGGGTCTGTTGGGGGTGGGTGGGGGACTAGGGGAGAGATAGTGGGTGGTGGGGAGGTTGAGGAGGGATAACATGAGGAGAAATGTCTGATGTAGGTGGCAAGGGGATGGAGACAGCAAACTACCATAGCATGTGTGTACCTATGCAACAATCCTGCAAGATCTGCACATGTACCCCAGAACTTAAAGTACAATTGAAAAAAAAAAAAACAGAACAAATTGAACTCAAAGTTAGCAGATGGACGAAAATAACAAAATATCATAGCAGAAATAAAAAATAGAAAGACAATAGAAAATGAAACTAAAGAGTTATGGGTTTTTTTGACAAGATAAACAAAGTTGAAAACCCCATTAGTTAGATAACCTAAAAAAAATTAAGAGACTAAAATAAGTAAAGTCAGAAATGAAACAAGAGACATTACAAGGGATGCAACAAAAATAAAAAAGGAAACTAAAGACTGCTATGACTAATTATATGACAACAAACTATAACTTAGAAGAAATGAATAAATTTCTAGAAACATACCACCACCAAGACTAAGGAATGAAGATATCAAAAATCTCCCAACAAAGAAAAGCTCAGGATAAGATGACCTTAGTGATGAATTCTCCCAAACATTTAAAGAAGAATTAATGCAACTTTTCAAACTTTTCCAAAACATTGACGAGGTGGTAACGCTGGCAAATGAACTTAATTAGGAGAACATTAAACTCATACAAAAACTAGATAAGGACACACAAGAAAAGGAATTTCAAGCCAATAACCCTGATGAACATAAATGCAAAAATTCATAACAAAGTACTAGAGGTGGGGAATTGTGGCTTACACATATAATCCCAGAACTTTGGGAGGTTGAGGAAGGTGGATTACAAGTTCAGCAGTTCAAAACCAGCCTGGCCAACATAGTGAAACCCCATCTCTACTAAAAATACAAAAATTAGCTGGATGTGGTGGCGGGCATCTGTAATCCCAGCTACTTGGGAGGCTGAGGCAAGGAAATGCTTGAACCTCAGAGACGGAGGTTGCAGTGGGCAGAGATCATGCCACTTCACTACAGCCTGGGTGACAGAGTGAGACTCCATTGCAAAACAAACAAGCAAAACAAAACAAAACAAAACAAAAAAACTAGAAACCCAATTCAACAGCACATTGAAAGGACCATATACCAGGACTAAGGGGGATTTATCCCTGGGATGCAGGAATGGTCCAAACATACCCTTATCAATTAATGTGACATGCCACAACTAACAGAATAAGGGATAAAAATCACATGATCATCTTAATGCATGCAGAAAAGGCATTTGACAAAATTCAGCACCTTTTAATAATAAAAATAACAAACTAGAAATAGAAGGAAATTACCTCAACACAACAAAGGCCATATATGAAAAGCCCATTGTTAACATTATTCTCAATAGTGAAAAACTGAAAGGTTCTCTTCTAAAATAAGAAACAAGACAAGTGTGCCCACTCTTCCTGTTTCTGTTCTACATAGTACTGGAAGTTCTAGCTGAGTAGTTAGGCAAGAGGAAGAATAAAACACATCCAAATTGGAAAAGAAGAAGTAAATTTGTCCCTGTCTGCAGACAACATGATCTTATATATAAGAAAACCCTAAAGTTTCCATTTGATTCCATTTAAAAAATGTTAGGACTAATAAATTCAGTCAAGTTACATGACACAAAGAACAACATACAAAAATCAATTGTATTTCTATACAATAACAATGAACTGTATGGAACAGGTATTAGGAAAACTATCTCATATACAATAGTATCAAAAAGAATAATCCACCTAAGAATAAACTTAACTAAGGAGATGAAAGACTTGTATACTAAAAACTATAAAACATTGATGAAAGAAATTAAGACATAGACAAATGTAAAGACATCCCATGTTCATGAACTGGAAAAATTAATATTGTTAAAATGTAAATGCCACCCAAAGAAATCCACAGATTCAGTGCAATCCCTATTCAAATTCCAATGACATTTTCACAGAAATAGAAAAAAATAATTCTAAAATTCATATGGTACCATAAAAGACTCAGAATAGCCTAATCTTTTGTATTTGTGAGATACAAAAACAAAGAGACATCAAACTTCCTTGATATTAGAATGTATAACAAAGCTACAGTAATCAAAACAGGATGATACTGGCACAAAGACAGACATATTGTCCAATTAACAGAAATAGCCCAGAAATAAATTCACTCATATATGTTCAACTGATCTTTGACAGGCGTTCCAAGAATACATAATGGAGAAAGGAGAGTTTCTTAACAAATGGTGTTGGAAAACTGGATATACATATACAAAAAAGTGAATTTGGGCCCATATCTTATGCCATACACATAAATCAAGTCAAAATAGATTATAGGCATTTATTTAAGGTTCAAAACTGTAAAAGTTATAGAAAAAGTGTAAGAGATCTTGGCAATGAGTCATGGATATAACACAAAATGCACAGGCAACGAAAACAAAAGTAAACAAATTGAACTACCTCAAACTAAAAAGCTCCTGCACAGCAAAGGAAACATTCAACAAAGGGTAAAGGCAACCTATGGAATGGAAGAAAATATTTTCAAACCAAATATCTGATAAGGGGTTAATATTAAAAATATATGAGGAATTCCTGCAACTCAAACATAAATAAAAACCCTTAATAACCCAATAAAAGTTGGCTAAGGTCTTGGATCTTGGATAAATATTTCTTCAAAGAAAACATGTAAATGGCCAACAAGAATATGAAAAATTGTTCAAGCTCACTAATAATCAGAGAAATGCAAATCAAAACCACGAAGTGATATCACCCTACCACCTTTTGGAATGGATATTATTTAAAAAAAAAAAGATAAGTGTTAGCAAGGTTGTAGAGAAAAGAGAACCCTTGCACACTGTTGGTGAGAAGGCAAAATTGTGCAGTCCTATGGAAAACAGTGTGGATGTTCCCCCAATAAATTAAAAATAGAACTATCATATGATGCAGCATTCCCACTTCTGGGAATTTCTTCAAAAGAATTGAAATCAGGATCTCGAGGAGATATTAGCACTCCTATGTTTGTTGCTATGACTGTATTCACCATAGCCAAGATGTAGAAACAACCTAAATATCCACTGATGGATGAATGAATAAAGAAAATGTGGTGTACACATATGATGGAATACTATGTCACCTTTAAAGAGAAGGAAATTCTACCATGTGTTGTAATGTGGATGAAGCTTCAGGACATTATGCTAAGTGAAATAAGCCAGACACAGAAAGGCAAATTTTGCATGATTCCAATTCATTCAAGCAAGATGAATAATCTCTATAGATTTGCTGAATAAAATTGTAGCTATAGTTAATAATAATGTATTGCATACTTAAAAATTTGTTAAGAGGGTATAACTCATGCTAAATGTTTTTAACATAATGAAATAAAATAATTTTTAAAAAAGAAAATAGAAAAAAAGGAAAGCCAGTGGGCTTCAGGGAGAGCTAGCACACAACAGATTACTAATATACTCTCTGTAATTTTGTGGAGAAATATATCAGGAACTATGTAATATTTTCCATATTTTTAAAATTATTTTTACTCTTTTTTTTTTATTTTACTCTGTTCACAAACACCAGCTAACCTGTTTATTCTCAATGAAAACTTTGTCTACAGATGTTTACATAGAGCTTCAAACCTAATACTCTTAAAAAATCAGAATAATCAGAGAATCTACACAGAAACGAAGAATTCCTCGTGCTGTAAAGCCGGAATAAGTTTGGCAAATTCTCTTATTCTTAATTTGATCTGAAAGATGTCAAACAATTTTGAGACCATATTCCTTTAAAATCAAAAAGAAAAATATAAGGAAACTGGTTTTATTACCACAAATTAGGATTGAACTCAACTGACAGCTGGTCCTGCTAGATACCTAATTATTGTCAGAATCTACTACAGCCCATAAGAAACTACTTCTTAACCAAAGTAATTAGTTTTAACAGATGTTCTATGGTGTTTAATTGGTTTATATCATGTAACTATATAATAGGTCCACTCAAGGACTTGCCTAGGGGTTAACTTTGTAAATAATTCATCTCAGAGTGTTCAACAGAAAGTTACATTTCTCACAATTGATAATGCCTAGTTTTCTAGGGGGTTAAAAAGCATCAGAATCCTGCTGTCTTTTAAAGAAGCATGGGCTACCATCCTTTCCTTCTCATTTAGGTAAAAACAAATACAGAGCTGTTTCCTCAATAGATGTTGGCTCTATCCACTGGTCCTCCAACACAGAACCACCCCTGTAAGAGTAGGGTGGCCTATTCTTTTGGAAAGTATCTTATTTGACCCTCTCAGTTTTCAATATAAAAACATGAAGGTCAGCCTGTCTGTTTTTTTTTTTTTTTTTTAAACAGAACATGGGCATTCAGATTTCTTAAGGGAGAATATAACACAACCATTTGCTGCCCAGAGTTTACAAATTCAACAATGTTAAGATACTACTTACAGAGGTAGATGTCTTAAACAATTAAGGTAATCCCTTCCTGTAGATAGATTAAACTTTATCTTGGATAAAACTAGGCTATTTATGACTAGAGAGTATTATTTTGAGCTCTAGAAGCATAGCTTCTCATTTAATTACAATTTGTCCCGAAATTCTCAACTTCAGTAGAATGATGTTAAATAGAAGCTGTATGAAATTTACCCTGGTGTTTCTTGTAGATGTATGGAAACTATTGTCCACTGTTCTGTATTCTCCTCATGAAAATTCAGAGAACAAATTTATTTATGTGTCCCTGCTTTCCATGAGTAACTAATACATATTTATCTTCTAAACACTGTGGGCCAGTAACTGATTTTGTTTATCTTTCTGCATAACCAGACTATCAACCAGATAGGAAAGTCTCAGATAAATTGATAGCCCATTTCCAGCAAATGTGTAGGACTGTGGAATGTATGTCTGTGTAATTGTTCCACCTTTAAGCAGAGAGGTAAAGTAGGCTATTGATTAACAGAGTGGTCTCTGAGGCTGAAAAGCTTGGGTTCAACTGCCAGTGTCCCTGTTGACTAACTTTGTGACCTTGGGTAAGTTAATTTCTCAATGTTTAGTGCTTCAATTTTCTTGTCTATAGAAGGAAGATGATAGCGGAATCTTTCTCATTGATTTCTTAAGTGAGTACCATATACAAAATAATTAGAGTAATGCATGTAATTCTTCATACATGTAGATATTGTTTTTGCTCTTCCACCAGTGTTCTCAATTCCCTTTTATCAAGCTATGTATGCATTTTTACATACATAAGAATAACAATGTATTTCTGAGGACTGTTACAGATGTCAGAAGCACAACTTAAATTGCAACAAGTAAGAAAGAGTAATGTAACGGATTTCAAAGAATGAACTGATTTCAGACATTTCACCCAGGAGTGCAAATAATGTCATTGTTTCTCATATTTGGTTAGTCCTGGTTATTTTTAAATGGAGTCAAAACTTGCCTCCTGTCCTTTTATCACATTTACTTCATCCTGTGGGTTTATAATGAGGCAAATTGAATTAAAACATCTTCTCTCCACCCTCTTTGACCAGAAGTTTCTCATTAAAAACTACATACACAAAAACTAAACAAACAAAGCCTCTCGTGATGAAGACTTCTTCAGGACATTTAAGTCCTTTTGGGAATGAGGTAGAATATGTTACTAAATAAAGATGATACCAGTATCTTCAAATTTCGACCATCTTTGTTGATATTACTTTCAATTCTATACAAATTTGTTTTGCTAAAAGTACAAGTATTATTTTGCCTCTACCATCAGAAAACTTAAAACTTTAAAAATTTCTTAGCAGTCCAGCTTGTGTTTGTTGTCCACAGTCAAGAGAATTCAATTATGTGACCATCAAGGCATGTTTGTGGTCAGCAGTAGCACGACTACGTCTATGACCTAATCTAGACAAGGGTCAAGATCACAGCCTTTCTTCTCTGTCGACTTTGACCAACTTGTAATGCCTGCTTGGCACTGTATTGAGAAGGATTCTGAGACTGTATAGGACTAGGTGGGAAGGAGTGCACTGATGGATTAATATAGTCTTCATTGAATAAATGAGTTGCCATATGTTCATCACCTCTGGTTTATGCTAGCAGCTTTAAAGAGCTGCAGGTATATCTCAAGGAGCCACCTGTCACAAAGCATAAACAATTCCAAGATGTTACAATTTGTGTCATGTGTAAAAACCTGAAGTGGCAGAAATTTTGTAGTCCTTCTTGGTACAATTATTAGTAATTATAATTGCCACTTAGAAATTCTACTTTAACACAAATGTTGCTACTTAAATTTATTTTCTTTGCTTCCCTATGTAATAAAAACAGTTGAATAAAGAGGATTGCTTTATTCAAAACAATTCAAAATAGTAAGCCATTAAGTTTCCCAGGTAATTAGAACTTGATACATGCTAATTTAAAATGTTTGAGGTAAATAATGTATCTTGAAGATAATGATTCAAAACCAATTCATAACTGGCTTTCAAAATATATCTTTCAAAATTATATTCTAGTGGATACACATTGGATATTCTGATGCATTTTTTATTAAAATGTTATATAACATAAACATAGTTGTTTAAAAATATACATTTTAAGTAATATTCCAGAGTTATATGCTTTGATGATATGAAAATACTTATTATGGCCACAGTTTCTCCATTTTAAAGGTAATACCACTTTAAAATATTGTCACCTAAATTTCCATAAGTACTAGCTTCCATAAGTACTATTTTCTCCATTTAACATGAACATTTTATATTGTGAGTGAACATCCACATACCCAATACCCAGCTTCTACCATTAACATTTTCTTTATCATGTATCTATAAGTGCATTTGTCTGTACATTCATAAATCCACCTGTTTTATTGCATTTCAAAATAAGTTTTAGAGTACAGACATTATGGAAAACACTGTGAAGTTCTCAAAAAAAAATTGAAAATAGAACTACCATATGATCCAGTAATTCTACTAAAGGGTATATATCCAAAGGAAATGAAATCAATTTGTTGAAGAGATATCTACATTCCCATGTTCATTGCAGCTTTATTCTCAATAGCCAAAAATATGGAATCAACCTAAGTGTTTATCAGTGAATAAATAAAATGAGGTATATATACATAATAGAATACTATTCATCTCCCCCAAAAGAAGGAAATCCTGTCTTTGCAGCAACATAGATGAACCTGGAGGACATTATATTAAATGAATAGGCCAGGCACAGAAAGACAAGTACTGTATGATGTAACTTACATGTGAAATCTGAAAGGTTGATCTCACAGAAGCAGAGTAAAATGGTGATTGCCAGAGGGCTGGGGGAATTGTGGGGATTGGGAATATGTTGGTCAAAGAATACAAAACTTCAGTTAGAAGGAATTAGTTTAAATCTGGTGACTATAGTTAGTAACAATGTATTGTATACTTGAACATTGCTTGGAGGAGATCTTAAATGTTCTTGCTACAAAAAATTGATAAGCATATGAGTAATACATAGATTGATTAGCTTGATATAGCCATTCCACAATGTATACATATTTTAGGACATTATCTTGTACTTTATAAATATATACAATATTTGTCTATTTAAAATAATAATAATAAAACAAATGAGTGGACTTTGAGTAAAACAGATTATTCGTCATAATGTGGATGGGCCTCATCCAATCTGCTGAAGGCCTTAATAAGAGATTTACCTCCCCTAAACAAGAAGGAATTCTGCCACAAGACTGCATTTGGAGTCAGACTGCAGCATTTTCCTGGGTTTCCAAGCCTTCTGAACTATGCAGCAGGTGCTGGACTGGCACCTCCACAATCATTTCAGTTTCATTCCCTCACAAGTGGAGTTTTGCAGAGGCTACATCACATGTGATATAGCAACAGATTTAATACAGAAGCAAATATGAGACTCCAGCTGTCTTCTAATGAGCCATATATAAAAGGGCTTTTGAAAATTTAAACAATGGTACACTTACAATTTTTTGCTGTTTAAGAAAATATAATGCTGTTTATAAAATATGCTATTTAGCATATATTGATTTATTATTAGTAGTAAATGAATAAATATATTACAGAAAAGCCACAATAAAGCCAAAGTAAGTTGTAGGCATCAATACAATTCCCCCAGATACTTCAACATGTATATCATAAAGTTCAACATTTGTTTACTTTTTTCTTTTGAAGACATGAAATGAAATGTATAAATCTTACAAGTACCATTTGATGAGCTGTGCACATGCTTCCACCCATGTCGCCCCAGACCTTATCATGCAGGAGAACATTACCATTGCCTAGAAACCTTCTCTGTCCTGGACCTACCCAATGCCCCAGAGGCAACCAATATTCTAGTTTTTTTTTTTTTTTTTTTTTTTTTTTTAAGACGGAGTCTTGCTCTGTGGCCATGCTGGAGTGCTGTGGTGTGATCTCGGCTCACTGCAACCTCCACCTCCCTGGTTAACGTGATTCTCCTGCCTCAGCCTCCTGAGTAGGTGGGATTACAGGCATATGCCACCATGCCCAGCTAATTTTTGTATTTTTAGTAGAGATGGAGTTTCACCATGTTGGCCAGGATGGTCTCGATCTCCTGACCTCATGATCTGCCTCCCAAAGTGCTGGGATTACAGGTGTGTGTGTGTTTTTTTTTTCTTGAATTAGTTTTGACTGTCTTTGTGAAATCACACACTATGTACTCTTTTGTTTAATGCTTCTTTTACACAACATAATATTTTTGAGATTCACCTGTGCTGTATCGAAAATCAGTTTGTTCAGTTTTTGTTGCTAGGTTGTATGCCATTGTACTAATATATAGCAGTTTTTAAATATATTTTTATCAATAGACACCTGGGTTTTGTCTAATCTCTGGGAATTATGAATAAATCTCCTATAAATATTCTTATACAAGTCCTTTTTTGACATATGTTTTTGTTTGTCTGGGGAAAATACCTAGGATTGAAAATGTTGGGTCACAGAGTAGGGGGATGTTGAGTTTTATAAGAAACTTCCAGACCTTTTCTGTGATTATGTCATTTTACACTCCTACCAACAATGCATAAGAGTTTTGGATGCTTCACATTCTCACCTCTAGTGTTGTCATTCTTTCTAATTTTAGTATTCTGGTATGTATTCAGTGGTATTTCCTGGTAATTTTAATTTAATTTTCCTGAGTAATGAATGAGTAATAATGTTGAATGCCTTTTCATATGTTTATGCCATGTTCTTTTTTTTTTAAACAGTGTCATATCTTTTGCTCATTTTGGGGGGAGATTTTATTTTCTCATGATTGAGTTATAGGAGTATTTCATAAATTCTGAGTACCAGTATATTGCCAAATATATTTTGAGAATGTTTTCTAGTCTGTGGCTTGCCTATTAACGTTTTAAACCATTAAGCATGATGTTTGTTGTTGTTTTTTTGTAGATGCCTTTTATCAGACTGAGAATTCTTTTTATTTCTAGTTTTCTGAGAGTTTTTACTTTCAGTGGTTGTTGAATTATGTCATTTGTTTGTTGAAATGATCATTCTTTAGAGTGTTAATGTGCTGAATTATGGAGATTGATTTTTGAATGTTAAATCCACCTTGAATTCCTGAAAAACCCTAATTGAACATGATGTATTGTCCTTTTTAATGTACTGCTGTATTCAATTTGCTTTATTTTGCTAAGAAATTTTATGTCTGTGTTCATGAGGGAAATTGGTCTGTAATTTTTAGTTTTCGTTACAGAGTAGATTCTAGTATTAGAGTTTTGCTAGGGAAACTCTAATATGATTTGGGAAGTTGATCTTTCTCTATATTCAGAGTTTATATGAGATTGGTGTTAATTGTTCTTTAAATGTTTGGCATCGAATTCACCAATGAAACCATCTGAGTATTCAAGGATAAAATGTTCTTTGTGGACAGGTCTTTGATAACAAACAAAAGTTCTTTATTATATAGGGCTATGCAGATTATTTGTTTCCTTTTGTGTCAGCTCAGTAAGCTGTATTTTTTAAAAATGTACTTTAGGTTCTGGGGTACATGTGCAGATCATGCAGGATTGTTGCTTAGGTACATACATGGCAAGGTGGTTTGCTGCATTCATCCCCTCACCACCTATACCTGGTATTTCTCCCCTCATTATCCCTCCCCACCCTTGCTGTCCCTCCCCTAGTCCCCCACTACTGACTGCAGTGTGTGATGCTCCCCAAACTGTGTCCATGTGTTCTAATTTTTCAACACTCACATATGAGTGATAAAATACAGTGTTTGGTTTTCTGTTCTTGTGTCAGTTTGCTGAGAATGATGGTTTCCAGATTCATCCATGTCCCCATGAAGGATGTGAACACATTGTTTTTTATGGCTGTATAGTATTCCATGGTGTATATGTGCCACATTTTCTTTATCCAGTCTATTGATGGTGGACATTTGGGTTGATTCCAGGTCTTTGCTATTGTAAACAGTGCCACAATGAACATACACGTGCATGTGTCCTGATCATAGAACGATTTATAATTCTTTGGGTATATACCCAGTAATGGGATTGCTGTGTCAAATGGCATTTCTATTTCTAGGTCCTTGAAGAATTGCCACACTGTCTTCCACAATGGTTAAACTAATTTACACTCCCACCAACAGTGTAAAAGTGTTTCTATTTCTCCACATCCTCTCCAGCATTTATTGTCTCCAGATTTTTTAATGATTGACATTCTAACTGGCATGAGATGGTATCTCAATGTGGTATCGATTTGCCTTTCTCTAATAACCAGTGATGATGAGCATTTTTTCATATGTTTGTTGGCCTCATTGACATCTGCTTTTGTGAAGTGTCTGTTCATATCCTTCACCCACTTTTGAATGAGTTTGTTTCTTGTAAATCTGTTTTAGTTCTTTGTAGATTCTGGATATTAGCCCTTTGTCAGATGGGTAGGTTGCAAAAATTTTTCCCATTCTCTTGGTTGCCGGTTCACTCTAATGATTGTTTCCTTTGCTATGCAGAAGCTGTGGAGTTTAATTAGATCTCATTTGTCTATTTTAGCTTTTGTTGCCATTGCTTTTGGTGTTTTAGCCATGAAGTCCTTGCCTATGCCTACGTCCTGAATGGTTTTGCCTAGGTTTTCTTCCAGGGTTTTTATGGTGTTAGATCTTACGTTTAGATCTTTAATCTATCTGGAGTTAATTTTAGTGTAAGGTGTCAGGAAGGGGTCCAGTTTCTGCTTTCTGCACATGGCTAGCCAGTTTTCCCAACACCATTTATTAAACAGGGAATCCTTTCCCCATTGCTTGTTTTTGTCAGATTTGTCAAAGATCAGATGATTGTAGGTGTCTGGTATTGCTTCTGAGGCCTCTGTTCCGTTCCATTGGTCTATATCTCTGTTTTGGTACCAGTACCATGCTGTTTTGATTACCATGGCCCTATAGTATAGTTTGAAGTCCGGCAGCATGATGCCTCCAACTTTCTTCTTTTTACTTAGAATTGACTTGCCTATGCGAGCTGTCTTTTGGTTCCATGTGAAATTTGAAGTGTTTTTTTCTAGTTATGTGAAAGTGTCATTGGTAGCTTAATGGGGATAGCATTGAATCTATAAATTACTTTGGGCAGTATGGCCATTTTTGCAATATTGATTTTTCCTCACCATGAGCATGGAATGTTTCTCCATTTGTTTGTGTCCTCTCTTATTTCATTGAGCAGTGGTTTGTAGTTCTCCTTGAAGAGGTCCTTTACTTCCTTTGTTAGTTGTATTCCTAGGTATTTTATCATCTTTGTAGCAATTGTGAATGGGAGTTCACTTTTGATTTGGCTCTCTGTTTGTCTGTTATTGATGTATAGAAATGCTTGTGATTTCTGCACATTGATTTTGTATCCTGAGACTTTGCTGAAGTTGCTTATCAGCTTAAGGAGATTTTGGGCTGAGACAATGGGGTCTTCCAAATATACAGTCATGTCATCTGCAAATAGAGACAATTTGATTTCCTGTTTCTTAATTGAATACCCTTTATTTCTTTTTCTTGCCTGATTGCTCTGGCCAGAACTTCCAATACTATATTGAATAGGAATGGTAAGAGAAGGTATCCTTGTCTAGTGCCTGTTTTCAAAGGGAATGCTTCCAGTTTTTGCCCATTTATTGTGATATTGGCTGTGGGTTTGTCATAAATAGCTTTTATTATTTTGAGATATGTTCCATTGATACCTAGTTTATTAAGAGTTTTTAGCATAAAGGGCTGTTGAATTTTGTCAAAGGCCTTCTCTGCATCTATTGAGATGATCATGTGACTTTTGTCTTTGGTTCTGTTTATGTGATGGATTACATTTGTAGATTTGCATATGTTGAAACAGTCTTGCATCCCTAGGGTGAAGCCTACTTGATCGTGATGGATGAGCTTTTTGATGTGCTGTTGCATTTGGTTTGGCAATATTTTATTGAAGATATTTCCATCAATATTCATCATGGATATTGGCCTGAAGTTTTCTTTTTTAGTTGAATCTCTGCCAGGTTTTGGTATCAGGGTGATGTTGGTCTCATAAAATGAGTTAGGGAGGTTTTCCTCTTTTTGTATTTTTTGGAATAGTTTCAGAAGGAATGGTACCAGCTCCTCCTTCTACATCTGGTAGAATTCTATTGTAAACCCATCTGGACCTGGACTTTTTTGGTTGGTAGGCTATTAATTGCTGCCTCAATTCAGGCCTTGTTACTGGTCTATTCAGGGATTCCACTTCTTCCTGGTTTAGTCTTGGGAGGGTGTAAGTGTCCTGGAATTTATCTATTTCTTCCAGATTTACTGGTTTATGTGCATAGAGTCGTTTGTGGTAATCTCTGATAGTAGTTTATATTTCTGTGGAATCTGTGGTGATATCCCCTCTGTCATTTTTTATTGCATCTGTTCAATTCTTCTCTCTTTTCTTTTTTATTAGTCCGTCTAGTGGTCTATTTTGTTGATCTTTTCAAGAAACCAACTCCTGGATATATTGATTTTTTGAAGGATTTTTGTGTCTCAGGTATCTCCTTCAGTTCTGCTCTGATCTTAGTTATTTTTTGTCTTCTGCTAGCTTTAGTTTTTTTGATCTTTCTCCTCTAGCTCTTTCAATTTTGACAATAGAGTGTCGATTTTAGACCTTTCCTTGCTTCTCGTGTGGGCATTTATTGCTATAAATTTCCCTCTAGACACTGCTTTAAATGTGTCCCAGAGATTCTGGTATGTTGTGTCTTCATTCTCATTGCTTTCTAAGAACATCTTTATTTCTGCCTTCATTTCATTGTTTACTGAGTTGTCATTCAGGATGAGTTGTTCAGTTTCCATATAGTTGTGTGGGTCTGGGTGAGTTTCTTAAACCTGAGTTCTAATTTGATTGCACTGTAGTCTGAGAGACTGCTTGTGATTTCTGTTCTTTTGCATTTTCTGAGGAATGGTTTACTTCCAATTATGTGGTTAATTTTAGAGTAAGCATGACGTGGGGCTGAGAAGAATGTATATTCTGTGGATTTGGGGTGGAGAGTTCTGCAGTTGTCTAAGAGATCCTTTTGGTCCAGATCTGTGTTCAAGTCCTGGATATCCTTGTTGATTTTCTGTCTCATTGATTTGTCTAATATTGACAGTGGAGTGTTAAAGTCTCCCACTATTATTATGTGGGAGTCTAAGTCTCTTTGTAGGTTGTTAAGAACTTGCTTTATGTATCTGGGTGCTCCTATATTGGGTGTATTCATATTTAAGATAGTTAGCTCTTCTTGTTGCATTGATCCTTTTACCATTATGTAATGCCTTTCTTTGTCTCTTTTGATCTTTGTTGGTTTAAAGTCTGTTTTATCAGAGACAAGGATTGCAACCCCTGCCTTGTTTTGTTCTCCATTTGCTTGCTAAGTCGTCTTCCATCCCTTTGAGTCTTTGTGTGTCTTTGTATGTGGGATGGGTCTCCTGAATAAAGCACACTGATAGGTCTTGACTTTTTAACCAATTTGTCAGTCTGTGTCTTTTGATTGGGGCCTTTAGACCATTTACATTTAAGGTTAATATTGATACATTTGAATTTGCTCCTGTCACTATGATGCTAGCTGATTGTTTTGCCTATTAGTTGATGCAGTTTCTTTATTGTGTCATTGGTCTTTACCACTTGGTATGTTTTTGCATGGCTGGTACTGGTTATTCCCTTCCATGTTTAGTGCTTCCTTCAGGAGCTCTTGTAAGGCAGGTCTGGTGGTGACGAAATTTTGAGCAATTGCTTTTTCATAAAGGATTTTATTTCTCTTTCACTTATAAAGCTTAGTTTGGCTGGATATGAAATTCTGGGTTGAAAGTTCTTTTCTTTAAGGATGTTGAATATTGACCCCCACTCTCTTCTGGCTTGTACGGTTTCTGCTGAGAGATCTGCTGTGAGTCTGATGGGCTTCCCTTTTTGGGTTACCCTACCTTTCTCTTTGGCTGCCCATAGCCATTTTTTCCTCATTTCAACCCTGGTGAATCTGATGATTATTTGTCTTGGGGTTGCTCTTCTTGAGAAGTATCTTTGTGGTGTTCTTCATATATCCTGGATTTGAATGTTGGCCTGCCTTGCTAGGTTGAGGAAGTTCTCCTACTGCAGAGTGTCTTCCAGCTTGGATTCATTTTCCCTGTCACATTCAGGTACACTGATCAAGCATAGATTAGGTTTTTTCACGTAAGCCCATATTTCTTGGAGGCTTTGTTCATTTATTTTCACTCTTTTTATTTCTAGTTTTGCCTTCTCGTTTTATTGAGTTGATCTTCAATCTCTGATATCCTTTCTTCTGCTTGATCAATTCAGCTATTGAAACTCATGTATGCTTCGTGAAGTTTTCGTGCTGTGTTTTTCAGCTCCACCAAGTTGTTTATATTCTTCTCCAAGCTGGTTATTCTAGTTAGCATTTCATCTTACCTTTTTTCAAGGTTTTTAGTTTCTTTGCATTGGGTTAGAACATGTTCCTTTAGCTCAGAGAAGTCTGTTGTTACCCATCTTCTGAAGCCTGCTTCTGTGGATTCATCAAACTTATTCTTCATCCTGTTTTGTTCCTGTGCTGGTGAGGAGTTGTGATCCCTTGGAGGAGGAGAGGCATTCTGGTCTTTGATGGTTTCATTCTTTTTGCACTGGTTTCTTCCCATCTTAGTGGATTTATCTACCTTTAATCTTTGAAGTTGATGATTTTGGATGGGGTCTCTGAGTGGACGTCCTTTCTGTTGATGTTGAAGCTATTTCTTTTTGTTCGTTAGTTTTCCTTCTAACAATCAGGCCCCTCTGCTGTAGGACTGCTGGAGGTCCACTCCAGACTCTGCTTGCCTGGGAATCACATGCAGGGGCTGCAAAACAGCAAGTATTGCTGCCTTATCTTTCCTCTGGTAGCTTCATCCCAGAAGGGTACCTGCCAGGTGTCAGCCAGAGCTCTCCTGTATGTGGCATCTTTTTGGCTATGCAAGGTCAGGGAGTTGCTTGAGGTGGCAGTCTGTCCTTTATCTGCCTGCAGAGGCACTGCTGGGCTGCCATGGGCTCAGTCCAGCTGCTAAGTAAGCTTCCTCTGGCTTTTGTTTACACAGGTAAGATTAGAACCACCTCAGCAATGGCAGATGCCCTCTGCCCACCGAATTCGATTTTCCTGGGTCAAGCTTGAACTGATGTGCTGGCTGCCAAACTCTCAAGTGAGAGGGCTTCAGTTTGCTGGTCTTTGTAGGGGCGGGACCCACCAAGCCATATCACTTGTCTCCCTGCTTTCAGCTCCCCCTTTTTCTGGGGAGTGGGAATCGCCATCATGCAGGCAGTCTCGGTGGTAGTCAAAACGTCCACCCAGATCTTTGCCGACACCTGCGGTACCAGCCGGAGCTGCTGCTCAGATCTGTGCTGCTAACTCGTGGTGCTTTTCAGCCCAGCGGGGATCTCCTGGTCTGTGGGTTGCAGAGGCCATGGGAGAAGTGCAGTATCTGAACCAGAGTGCCAGAGGGGAAAAGCCCCCAATCCTCCAGCCAGTTGCATTTCCCAGGTAAGGCCATGTATCGCCTTGCCTTGGTTTGCCTTCTTAGACTACACTGACTCTCCAACCAGTCCCACTGAAATGAACCGGGTACCTCGGTTGGAGATGTGGAGATTTCTCACCTTCTGCTCTCTCTGGGAACTGCACTCCAGAGCTGTTCCTATTTGGCCATCTTCTAGGGTCCCCCAATGTTTCTTTAAACAAAACGTGGACACCCAAATGAAAGCATTCTACTAATGGTAGAAAAGCATAATGCTTACTCCCTGGATCTTCCTTATTATTGTCCTTGTAGAAATATATTATTTATTATATATGCCTCGTTTAATTGGTCTTATTCCTAGAATTTTTCTGTAATACACAAAGTTGTTTTTCACATCTTATCTACCCTTAATCACACAGAGCTCTTTGTGCACCATTGTATGCATTTACATGGCAGTCAGAAAGAATTAAGGACTATGATAATGAAAAAGAATGAGATACCATCAGCTCACTGAGGCTTTAAATATATGACCTGGGTCTCATTAATATTGTGTTGTAGAAAACTGAGCTTGTCTGAGGTGAAAATCCCATTCTTACAACAAGGTTTTCATTTGCAGCATGGTACTAATAATAAGAATAATCTTAATAGCAGCTAAAATTATTGAGTGCTTACAATCTACCAGGCCATGTGCAAGGGATTTGCATTTATTATTTAATTTAATCCTCATAACTGTTGTCATTCACAGAGAAGTTAAATGATGTAGCAAGTGGCACTCAGAAAGGGGTAGAGTAAGATTTGAACTCAGAAATTTTGCCTTCAACGTCTGTGATCTTAATTATTTACTAACTTTAGTCAATATGTGTTTTGCTATGACCCTCTTCTTCATCTTCAATGCATCATGTGTCTGTATGGCTCATTATTATAGCCCCTTACCCGAGGGCAACATCTTTGTCTTTTCTATTTTTATCTCCCATTTAGGGCAGATAACAGTGTCTTGCATATGGTGAGTATTCAATAAGTACGAGTTGCTTGTGTACTGTTGTTGTACTCTATCGCATGTGCTGTTCTAATCTCTCACTGCATGTTTAGTTTTCTTTCTTCCATCATGATGGAGTATTATTATTCTTTCTTTATTTATGTGATTGTTTATCTTTCTAACTCCCCCATGTGTATTTTGTAAAGCATTTTGTCATGAGTACTTAGTCCTTTACCCAGTGTACAGGACACAATCAATAACTGTGTGTTGAATGAATAGTTGGAGAGGATGTAATGCTGTAGCACAGGGTGATGCGAGATTGTGTCCTTAATAGAATATAAATTATGCTTAGTGTATTATATAAGAAGGTCATTTATTGATTTCTTCATGTTAGAGTCTAAACCTTGTCCACTAGCATACATATTTTATCTAGTGGTGATCTTTTCCAGAAAAATTTCATTAAGAGTTATTAAACTATCAGAGCATGGTGGCTCACCCATAAAGTCCCAGTACTTTGGGAGGCCTACGCAAGTGGATTACTTGAGCCCAGGAGTTGGAGACTAGCCTGGGCAACATGGCAAAACCCCATCTCTAGAAAAACTCTACAGTAAAGTTAGCTGGACGTAGTGGCACATGCCTAAAGTTCCAGCTACTTGGGAGGCTGAGGTTCGAGGATCACCTGAATCTGGGAAGCAGGGGTTGCAGTGAGCTGAGATTGCATCACTGCACCCCAGCCTTGGTAACAGAGTGAGACATTGTCTCATAAAAAATAAAAATGAGTTATTGAATGCCCCAAAAACTTTCAGTTCTTAGAGGGATCCTATACTTTCATAAAACATTGAATTATATGGGTCATATTTTTAGATATAAAAATTAACCCGTATAAACCCAATGGTGCATTGTTTACATGTTTTTTCATTTATTAACTCATTGAAAAATATTTTTGAGTTCTAATATGTGCCAGGTTTCTGCTAAATTCTAAAGATACAAATATGAAAAACAAATTCACTAACTGAAAAAGCAAGTTTCCTCCTAATTCACTATAGTTCCTCTAGACCATTTCTTTAATTTTGACTTTCATCTTGAATTTGATACCCTTTGTCTAGGTTATTTTCTATTTTCTAAAAATTAAATCTAAAAAAAACCTGTTATTCCATTCTCTGAAGTCGTTGATAAAAATCACTATCAAATCACAGTGCTCTATCTTTAAGCACTGTTCTCAGTGAATTCTGGTGAAAACACATGCAATGTTCAGCTGGTGGTCCTCGGCACAACTCACTGAGTATGAAGAAACATACCACAACTTTTGATATTATTCTCAGACGTTGTGTGCATCAGCCCTACTGAGTCTTTACATGACAATAAGCTGTCTGTTAACAGAGTGGGCTCTAACAGGAAGCAGTCCTTTAGCTGGCTGGATTTTTTGTTCAATACACACTGAATAGACTGATAATTTCTGTTTGTAGTCTGTTGATGGAATTTTAAAGAAGGGAGAATAAAAGACCTTGCTTAGTGAACACGATGCTATCTGTAGCTGTGTTTGTTTGGCACACACATTTAACCCATCTATTCCAAATAGGCCAACCTACATTTCTGCTGGCAAATGTTGAGTTTCTTTTTTAGGGAAGTACTGGTAGGTCATGAATAGAGAATGAGCACAGAATGCCAATGAGAAATGCTTTTTGAAAAAAAAAAAGGAGTTTTGCTAACACTCAAGAAGTGAAGCAAATTTAGCTTGAAAATTGGTAACTAGAATTTCTATTAAAAATTTCTCAACAGTTAAACTGCACAGAAATGTGTATTAAAAACTTTTACTCACCAAATGACTCTATTAAAATATTGAGAAGTCATAAGTTTGAGTTTCTTCAAATGCAGACCATGAGATAAAGATTGGGTGAAAGCAGTTTATTTGGGAAGTGATCTTATGTAAAAGCAAAAGCAAGAAGGGAGTATGGAAATGAGACAGAAAATGAAGGAAACCCAGTGAAGTTCATGGAGTAACTGTGGCTCACTTCCAAGGATCCCCTGAGAAATTGTATTGGACAGGCCTCAGAATTGTTCCACTGAGAACTGAGAAAACCAGATTATTTATCCATTATCTCCTGCCCCACATTTATGGAGAGTAGTTCCTGAAGACGTTCACTCCCTGGCACTTCCAGCCTTCCCTGAGTATGGGCTGAGCACATTTCTGAACCAGAAGCTTCCAGGCAAAGAGGCACAGAAGCCTATGCTAAAATGTCTTTGACACGAATGGGAAGCGTCCACCAAGCTCCAGGTAATTGCTGGGCATAGTGTGGGCATAGACTGACAGCATGTGATACAGAAAGTGTTAAAGTATTTCTCCAGTAAAGTTCTTTTATCTGGAATATGTAAAGAACTCCTAAGAATCAGTAAGAAAAAGGCAGGCACTTCAATTTAAAAATGGATAAAACTTCAATAGCTGTTCACAAAGGGGAATATGCACATGGTAATAAATATGGAAAAAGACCTCAATTTCACTAGTTACTAGGGGAATGAAAGTAAAGCCACAATAATATATCATTATGCACATACCACAGTGGATGAATTTAAAAGCTGATGTAAAATGCTGAGAATTTCAAGGAACTGGACCTCTCATATACTCCTGTTGTGAATGTAAATGGATACAACCACTTTGGAAAACTGTTTGGCAGTTTAAACATACACATACCCCAATGGATATATGTATAACTTATGAAAATGTATACAGCTGGACACTTATGATTTGTTCATACTTCTTTTCTATGTTATATTTTAATTTACTTAGAATATGATATAGGGTGAGGAGATGCATTTTTGGAATTTTCTTAATAGTGAAATAGTGAGTTTTTAAAACATTTTGACTATAGAAAAATATTTTACTATTCCCAAGAAAGCTTGCATGCTTTCATCTAGAAAAACCAAAGAAAGAAACAAGTATATAATGAAATTCTGATTAAATTTATTTCATATCATGATAATAAATCTTTTAAATTATTTGGACTTTTAAATAAATAACTATTTTCTTTAAAATCTAGTAACTCAGGCAGGCACTTAATTTGATCCAGTTGATAAAATAAACATAACCTTCTAATCCAATCTTTCCCTTTCTCTCTCTCTCTTTCAAGTATGTTCTTTTAGGTGATTTCTGATTTTTTAAATTGTATAGGTATGGTTTTATTATATTTAAAGAGTTTTAATGGATCTGTTGAGAGAAATTATATTGAAATATATAGGTTAGACTGTGGTTCTAAAGATGTCATGATCATTCTTGGGTGGAATAATACTCTTAGAGAGTCATGGACCACAGATAACATTTGTAGCCTCCTAAAGCTTTCTTGAAAATGATGAGTATTGGCCCTGAGACATAAGGGCAAGGATATATATGCATCGAGGTAAATCCAGGGTGATCATATCACACTGAGAACTGCAATAATATAAATATTATGTAAAGAAGAGTTCACTTTATATAGCTAACTATTAAATTCTCCTGTAAGAACATTTCCTAACTTTTTGAGCATACAGTTTTGAGTAGTTTTGAAGGGACTAACATTATTCATATATGCAGATCTCATTAAATGTGTATAATTTATAGAGATGAAAATTCAGCTTACTTAGAGCAGACATTTAGCCAAGATGGACAACTTACTTATAATGGTATTGCCTTTGAAATAAAATGTGTATTGCTATCAATTTGATCTTCATAAACCTCAGTGTATTTTTGCAAGGCTTGCTGAAAAATAATCTGCTTTGTGATCCCCCAGACAATTAATCATTAATTCCTTTGATTACTTCTGTTTTTAAATTTCTTCTTTTGTTTACTTTATCCATAATATGATACCATCATTCATTCATTCAGTTGCCCATTCATTTATTCATAGCTTATCAAATATTTATTGACAGCTTACTCTGCTGGAAATAAAACTGTAGTTATAATCTTGAGCCTCCAAGAACTCCTAATTCAGCAAGAAACGCCAATAGATAAATGCATATTTCAAATGAAGTGAGCTAGGTGCTCTAATATAAGACTCCACAAAGTAAAATGTAAGAGAAAGAGTTGTTCTGTTCAACTTTCCAGGCCAGGAAAGTTGGGTGGGATGGAGGGATTAGGAAGAATTTATTTACTTATTTGCAAATGTTAGATACTTGGTCTGGATCTGGTGAAAGAAGAGTTCACCTGCTATAAAAAGTAGACAAGGCTGGGAGCATAACATGGAGTGTCTTAGGAATTATTTAATATAGAGGAAGCTACAGGTCCTCCAAGTAGTTCATTATGAACAGATCACAATTAATAGGGATGGGAGTAAAGATTAATAACAGTAGCTACTTTTGAAGATTCTCAGAAATGGTTCTTAATGTTTTGTGTATAACAACTATTTCCATCTTCTCAATAACCTGCATAGTAGTTACTGTTACTGCCTTTTCACAGATGAGGAAACTGAGGGCCATAAGAGTTAAATTTGTCAAGTGGCCAATATATGGTACTGGGTGAAGTCTGAATTCTTAACTCCTGTGCTGCATTGTCTTCTAAGTAAAATAGAAGATTTGGAGAAAGAGATGTTGGAGGCCCCAGGCCAATGAATTTGGAATCAGTACCATGTATGATGGAGGCCCTTCAGGGAGTTTTCAGGAGGGCAGTGACATGATAAAACGTGTATACTAGAAATTTCACACAATATCTGCAGAGAGGGCAAATATTAGGGAGGCAATTTCAAAGGCAGGAAGATCAGCTATTTATTATCTGTTCCCTATCTTATTCCAAAATTTATTTAAGGAGACAAACAAAGGTTTAAATGAGACATAGTAAGAAAAATAAATTATAAATAGAAAAAAGAGAAAGAGAAAAAAAGGTAAAGCTATAAAATGGCACTAGTGTTAAGTCAGAGAGCAAACCTGTGGTGCTGAAATATATACTTGCTAAGGGAGTATAAATATATACTTGCTTATATACCACAAGTTTCGCTTTTCTAGCCACCGGCATGAAAATGGAAAAATAATCAATTCATAATCTCCATAAAATATATGGAAGGAATGGTAAACGAAAGGGGAAACATATAAGAGGAAGGATGGACATTTGATATACATCTTTCTGATGATTTGGCTTAATACAGAAGTAGATATTAGAATGTTAAGGTTGTAAGTCAGTTTCTCACAAATATTACTCTTAGCCCAGGTTTTGTTAGCTATTGGGCATCAAAGTTCAAAATTATGTTTCTGGATAACTTTCTTTTGCATAGCCATTGATGTAGTCAGTTGGGTAAGGAGTCACATGGTTTAACTATGAACTGAGCTGGACATGCAATTGACATTCTCATATGGAAATGGTGGTAAAGAAGGCCGCATGCCTGACTAGAGCTAGTTCCCATGCCTTATTACCTTTCATGTACTCATACACACATATTTTTCTTGGAAGTGAACTGCAGGGTAGGGGTTGAGGCTAGAGACCTACAGTAAGATCACTATTATCATGAGAAAAAAAATTCCCTAATGACCAGTGATGAAGAACAGTTTTTCATATGTTTGTTGGCTACATAAATGTCTTCTTTTGAAAAGTGTCTGTTCATATCCTTTGCCCACATGTTGATGGGGTTGTTTGTTTTTTTCTTGTATATTTATTTTAGTTCTTTGTAGATTCTGGATATTAGCTCTTTGTCAGATGGGTAGCTTGCAAAAATTTTTTCCCATTCTGTTGGTTGCTGGTTCACTCTAATGATTGTTTCTTTTGCTGTGCAGAAG
>CAUYQU010020469.1:0-20706 GCA_963574635.1 Cheracebus regulus | reverse complement strand
GGGAAACTGTGTCCGGGCTCAAGCTCACCATATGGCGAGACCCAATTCCGAGGGATCTCACTAGGGAATGAACCCCACAATAAGTAAGGATTGAAAACTGTAATAGCTTGCCTTGATTATTTCCATAAGTATTGGTCCGATAAATATTTGTGAATTAAAAAACCAGTTTTATGTATCCATATGGAGAGATTTCTAAAAACATTTTGCCACATGGAAAATGTAACTTGCAAGTCAATATGGGTAGTGTTATTTTCTTTATGAAAAATGCATCTATGTGTATTTTCCTTTATATGCATGGAAAGGTACTTCTTTTTGACTATCTAACATACATTTACTCCGTCTTCTTTACTAACAGAACACTAATAATATTAAAGGTGGCAATATCTCTAGCTAAAAGACACTTCTCACCTTTGCCTGATGCCAATGTGGCCATGAAATTTAATTATGGTAAAAAATGTGTGAGGAGAATTTTTGGAAAGGAGATTCAGGAGCTGCTTTAAAAGGAAAACAGATAATTAGTAAAACCTCTTTAATTTTTTTCTTCTCCAATCATTTTGTCTTTAATGTACACATAATAACTGGGGCACCAGCAATCATCAAAGACCATAGGGTGACCTTGAAAATAGAAACAAAGTGATTGGATAGTGGTGCAAAAAAAAAGCTGTGTTCCTTGTGACTGTATAGCTGCCATAACTGCTCTGAACAATATATCTGTAGATGTAATTTACAAGATGGAGTAATAAACTTTTATTATGTTTAAACCATACTTATTTAAGATTTTCTAGTATGTGAAATCAACCTACATTTCAAATTAAATAATATAAAAATGCATATAAAGCAAATGCAAAACATGCCCACCTAAAATATTGGTAGTAGTTTCCTATAGGAGTAGGAATGAGATTGGAGAGTGGTGATAAGGATGATTGTCATATTTTGGTTTTGATACATATGTATTGTTAAAATACTTTACAGAAAATATTAACCCATGCTTTAGTTTTATAATAAATAATAATAACGAAATAAAAAGGTAAGGTACTGCAAGTCACTGAAAAAGATTATGCACACATTTTGTTGATATGGTGATGTACCTCATAATGACATTTCAGTGAATGATGGACTGCAAAAATGGTTGTGGTCTCATGGGATTATAAGGACCTGAAAATTTTCCATTGCCTAGTTACCTAGCCAAGGTTACTGATATGGTTTGGCTGTGTCCCCACCCAAATTTCATCTTGAATTATAGCTCCCATAATTCTCACATATTATGGGAGGGACCCAGTGGAAGATAATTGAATCATGGTGGCTCTTTCCCCCATACTGTTCTCAGGGTCTTGAATAAGTCTCATGAGACCTTATGGTTTTATAAGGGGTTTCCCAATTCACTTGGCTCTCATTTTCTCTTGACTGCTGCCATGTAAGAAGTGACTTTTGTCTTCCACCATAATTGTGAGGCCTCACCAGCCATGTGAAACTGTGAGTCCATTAAACTCCTTTTTCTTTATAAATTACCCAGTCTTTGATATGTCATTATCAGCAGCATGAAAATGGACTAACATAATAACATCATAGTGCAAAGTGTTACCTTTTCTATATTAGATATATTTAGATACAAAAAACTGTCATCATGATACAATTTCCTACAATATTCAGAACAGTAATATGCTGTACAGGTTTGTAGCCTAGGAGCAATAGGCTATACCATGCAGCATAGGTGCGTGGTAGGCTGTACCATCGAGGTTTGTGTAATTACATTCTATCATGTTTACAAAAATGACAGAATTACCTAACAATGTACAATGTATTCCTCAGCATGTAGCCCATCATTAAGTGATGTATGACGTATATTGTAGATAGGATTTAACATTTAATTTTAAGGTAAGGAAAGTTCGAATAAATTGTATAAATTTTTATCTCAAAGCATCAGGTAACATGATGGCTGAGGCATCCAGCACTCACATTCTCCATAAAGAAAAACCAAAATAGCAAGTATATAATCACACTCTGAATAGATCATCTAATAGATAACACTAGAATTCAGCATAGAAGTGACAAGAAATGCCTGAGGCACAAAAGGAGAGGGAAGCAAGACATCCAGCCCATTCTAGATTGGCTGGAAACCTGGAGAGGTTTCCCAGTGCATGGAAATGGTAAGTGAGAGATTCCCAGAGGTCCATATTCTTACCATAGACTCCTGCAATCCTAGCCATGAGAAAACTTCTAGACCCTCATGGGCCTTGAAACTAGTATCAGGAGCTGCCTAGAGTCCACACAATGGTACTGTTCCAGAAAGGGTACCCATGCTGCATCCCACACACCCAGTGAGACCCAAGAAACTGAAGCATGACACCATTTTGAGAGCCCAGCCTCGTCAGACTGTATTCTGTTTATACCTCTCCAACGCTGGAGCTCCATTGCTATTGCCCTATATCTACTTGAGGACTGCAGTAGTACAAAACTGGTTGGACCTAGCAGTGATTCAGGGTCCTCTAGCCCACTCAGTTTCCTACATCCCGAGGTATGGAGAGTGTGGTGTATTAGGGAAGTGGCCCCAGGGACAAAAAGAGCCAAAGCATGCACTCCTCAGAGCCTGAAAGCCACTTGCCTGGAACTGCTACCACTGAGAGTGATAGAACCATTGCATATTTGCATACACCCTGAGGACAGGTTTTCTCTTCCTTCTGCTGCTGCCAACAGAAATTGTGAGCTCCTTAGAGCCTGAGAGCTGCTTGACTAAAACTGCTGCCACTGACAATGACTTTGTCCCAATTTTGGCACAACCAGCAGTAGTAACAAACCTGCACATCCCAGATGACAGATATTCTCCACTTGCTGTCACAACTCCTGCCCCGGGACTGAAGAGCATGTTTCCCAGAGCTTGAGAGCCACTTGGCTGGGCCACTCCTACTTACAGCGCTCTACCTCCACCATCAGCAGCAAGGCTGCTACACGAGTGCATGCATCCGGAAAACAGATTTCCCTCCCCACCACTACTGCTGCTGCCCCAACCCAAGCAACAAAACCTTGGGGCCTGGGGCTATACCTGCCCTGGTCACTATATCCTGCTCCTGTGTGCATGACCAGGAGTCCTGAGGACAGGCCCATTCAGTGTGGCACCATAGATGGTGCCCAAACATGCCATGCCAGGGCCTGAGAATTGCCCTGCTCCATTCACTACTGCTGGCATCTGTACATTTCTCCAAGGGGCCTGAGGATGGGCCCACCCTACCTGTTGCCTCCAAAACAACAAGCATCCACCCACACATTCCACCTGGAAGCTTGGATACTGGTCCACATGGCCCACTGTAGGCCCCAATAACACAAGTATGTGAAACCAGGTAGTCTGATGGTTGTCCACCCATGCTGATGCCATCTTCATGCTACACATGCTACCCAGGGCCAGACGACTTGCCCACCCATGACTGGAGGCCCAATAATTGGTCTGACTAGACCCACTATCACTAGTGCCCATGTATGCCACCCGGGGGCACAAAACAGGCACACGCAGCCTGCTGCTGCCATGATTGGGGCCCAAGGACTGATGCCCCTGGTCTCCCCATTCAGAACAAAGCCTGACCACAGCCTCCACTAACCACTCCAGCCTAAGTCAACAAGAAAGTGGTGATCATCACTGATGCTCTTACATATCTGAAGAAAGCATTTGGATACTACACCACTGAATGTACCCAGAATCAAAGCTATAGTACCTTACTCAACAAACATGACAGACACAGTTTCAAAAAAAAAAGTCTTTCTCTATGAAAGCCATTTCAAATAACTAGAAATAACTTTTATAGCAGATGAACAGATATCACAGTAGGTAAACAAAACAAAAAAAGAAAAGAAAAGAAAAGAAAAGTAATGACACCTCCAAAGGAGCACAATAATTCTCCAGCAACAGAATCTAATGTAAAAAAGTATGAAATTAAAAATAACAATTCAAAATAATATTACAAAAGCTGCATGAAATACAAGGAAACACAGGTAAACAACATACATAAATCAATAAAAACAATTTAAGACATGAATGAGAAATTCATCAAAGAAGGAAAACATAAAAAAGAAGGAAACATAAATCCTAGAACTGAAGAATTGAATGAATGAAGTAAAAACATGTATGGAATTGAGAACTTAAAAACAATAGACTGCATCTAGCAGAAAAAAGAATTTCAGAACTTGAAGACAGGTCTTTAGAAATAATTCATTCAAACATAAAAGCAAAGGGATAAAGCATAAAGATAATTTAAATAGCCTACGTGGCCTATGGAACAAAATAAAGCAATGCAATTTTTTAATTTTGGCTATTTCAGAATCTGAAGAGAAGGCCAAGGGCATGGAAAATCTATTTAATGAAATAATTGATGAGAACTTCCAATGTCTAGAAAAGATTTAGACAACAAGATAAAGGAAGCTTTGAGATCCTGAAATAGACACAAGCCAAAAAGGTCTTTTCCAAGGTGCATTATATTTAAACTGTCAAAAGTCAAACACAAGGAGATAATTGTAAAATCAAGAGAAAAGCATCTAGTCACTTATAATGAAAGCTTCATAAAAACAACAGCAGATTTCTCAGTAGAACTCTTATAGAACAAAAGGAAATTGGATGACATATTAAAAGTTCTGAAAAAAAGAAAAACTGTCAATCAAAGATACTATACCCAGCAAAGTTATGCTTCATAGGGAGACATAAACTATTTCTCAGACAAGCAAAAGCTGAGGAAATGCATCACCCCTGGACAAGCCATGCAAGAATTATTTAAGGAAGTTTTAAACCTGGAAGAAAAATGACAGGCATCTACAAAAAGGAAAATATATAAAAGTATAAAACTCACTGGTAGAACAAACACTCAAAGGAAAAAGAGAAAAGATTCAAATGTTAACACTAATGAAAATTACAAAATCAAAATGACAACAAAAGAGAAAGCATATACAAAACAGTGATACACAAAACAACAAAAAGACAATGAACAAAATGAAAGGAATAAGTCCTCCTATATCAACAATAATATTTAATGTAAACAAATTAATTTTTCCACTCAAAAAATATAGATTGCCTGAAAGGCTATAGCATAGCCAAACTATATGCTGTCCACAAGAAACTCGATTCACCTATGAGAAACATATAAACTGAAAAGAACGATATGGAAAAAGACATTCCACACAAATGGAAATTAATGTAAGCATTAATAGCTATAGTTATGTGAGATAAAACAGACTTTTAAGTCAAAACCAGTAAAAAGAGACAAAGAAGGTTTTCATGAAATAAAGAGATCATTTCACCAAGAGAATATAACAGTTCTACATATATAAGCACCCAACACTGGAGCACCCAAATATATAAAACAAATATTATTAGATCTAAAGGGAGAGAGAGTTTCCAATACAATAACAGTTGGAGATTTTTAACACCCTATTCTCAGCACTAAACAGATCATCTAGACAGAAAGTCAGCAAAGAAACGTCTGATTTATATTGCACTTTATAACAAATGGACCTGACATTTATCTGACAGCTGCAGAACACACATTGTTCTCATCACCACATAGAACATTCTTCAGAATGAACCATATGTTAGACCAAAAACCAAGTCTTTACAAATACTTTTTAAAAATCACAATTATATTTTTTCTTTCTCAGATCACAATGGAATAAAACTAAAAATAAATAGCAAGAGGAACTCTGGAAACTGCACAAATACATAGAAATTAAACAACATGCTCCTGAATGACCATTGAGTCAATGAAGAAATTAAGAAAAAATTTAAAAATGTCTTTAAACAAATGAAAATGCAAAGGCAACATACCAAACATTTTTGATACAGGAAAAGTAGTACTGAGGGTAAGATTTATAACAAGGAATTCTTTCATTGAAAAAGTAGAACTATTTCAAATAAGCAACCTATTGATTTACTTAAAGAAACTAGACATGCAAGAACAAATTAAACTAAAAGTTAGTAAAATGAAAGAAATAATAATAATCAAAGGACAATTAAAGAAAATAGAGGCCAAAATTGCAAAGAACCAAAAAAAAAAAGGACAAAATTGATGCACCACTAGCTAGACAAATCACAAAGAAAAGAGAGAAGTGTCAAAGAAATTTAGAAATGAAATGATACCTTGTAACTGATACCATAAGAAATACAAAAGATCATGAGAGGCTACTATGAACAACTATATGCTAACAAACTGGAAAACCTAGAGGCAATGGATAAATTCGTGGACACATATAACCTACCAAGATTGAATCATGAAGAAATAGAAAACCTAAACAGTCTAATAATGAGTAATGAGATTGTCACGGTAATAAAAAGTCTCTAACCAAAAAAGTGCCTGGGACCAGATGGCTTAACTGCTAAGTTCTACCAAAGTATAATGATGTAAACGTATTTTCCCTTAAACTAATCCACAACATTGAAGAGAAGGGAATTCTCCCTAACTCATTCTACGAGGCCTGCATTATCCTGATACCAAAACAAGATGGGGACAAAACAATAAAGAAAACTACAGAACAAAATCCCTCATGATCAATGATGCAAAATTCCACATGATAATAGATGCAAAATTCCTCATCAAAATAGTACTAAACTGAATCCAACAGCACATCCAAAAGATAATATACCATGGTGAGGTGGGATTTATCTCAAGGATGTGTGAATGATTGAACATAAGTAAATCAATGTGATGTGTCACATGAACCAAATTAGGGAGAAAAATGATAATATTACCATATGATATTATGTGTCACAAATGTGTCAATTATGGTGATATTATCATTTTTCTCCCTAATTTGGTTCATGTGACACATGAAAAAAAAACATTTGATAAAACTCAATGTCCCATCCTGATAAAAACTCTTAATATTTAAAAAACATACATGAACATAATAAAGGACATATATGACAAAGCCACAGCTTACGTTATAGTGAATGAGGAAAGTTATATCCTTTCCGCTAAGAACTGTAAGAAGACAAGAATATCCACTTTTCCCACTCCTATTTAATGCATTATTGGAAGTCCTAACCAAATCAGTCAGGCAAGAGAAATAAGTAAAAGGCATCCAAATTGGAAAATAAAAATTGAAATGGTGCCTCTTTGCAGATGACATGATCTTATATTTGGAAAAATCTTAAGAATCCACCAAAGAATTATTAGATCTGTCCACAAAATAGAAAATCAACACTAAAAAAATCAGTAGCATTTTTATATGTCAATAATGAACTAGCTGAACAACAAAAAATGAAGGCAATCCTATTTTCAATAACTAAAAATAAATAAAATACATAGGAAGAAATTTAATCAAGGAAGTAAAATACTTCTGTATTTAGCCACAGAAGTAAACAACCTCTATAGGGAAAACTACGAAACTGATGAAAGAAATTGAAGAGGATACAAACATATGGAAAGACATCCTATGCTCATTGATCATAAGAATTAATATTGTCAACATGACCATACTACCCAAAGCAACCCATAGGTACGATGTAATCTCTATCAAATTACCAATGATGTTTCTCACAGAAATAAAAAAATCCCTAAAATTTATATAGAACCAAAAAAGAGCCTGAATATCCAAAGTGATGATGAGTCAAAAGAACAAAGATGGAGGCACTACACTCCCTAACTTCAAAATATACTACGAGGCTATAGCAGCCAAACAGTATGGGTATTGATATAAAAACAGACACATAGACCAATGAAACAGAATACAGGACCCCAAAATAAATTCAAATATTTATAGCCAGCTTATTTTCTACAAAGACAAAAAGTACAAATATTGAAAAAAGGACATCCTCTTCAATTAATGATGCAGGGAAAACTGGGCACCTATAGACACTATCTCTCATCATATACAGAAATTAACTCAACATGAATCAAATACTTAAATATAAGACCTAAACATTAAGAGTACTAGAGGAAAATATACTAGAAACAGTCCAGGACATTGGTTTAGGCAGAGATTTCACAGCTGAAACCTCAAAAGCACAGGCAAAACCCCCAAACTAAACATATTACACTATTTACATAGTGTAATGTAGAAATATGTTAGACTTAAAAGCTTCTGCACAGCAAAATAATCAACAGAGAGAATAGAAAACTTGATAAATGGGAGAATATATTTGCTAACTATTCATCTGATGAGGGACTAATATCCAGAATATACAAATAACTCAACAGTAAGAAAGCCCAAATAATCCTATTAAAAATGAACAAATGACATTAATAGACATTTCTCAAAAGAAAACATACAAATAGCAAACAGGTATGTGAAAAAATGCTCAACATCACTAATTACCAGGAAAATATAAATCAAAACCACAATGAGATATTGTCTTACCCCAGTTAAAATGGATATAATCACTAAGACAAACAAATACCAGCTACCGGCAAGAATACAGAGAAAATAAAACTCTTATACACTGTTGGTGGGCATGTAAAGTGCCACAAACATTATGGAAAACAGCATGGAAATTTCTCATTTAACTAAAAGTATCTGATCCAGCAATTCCATTTCTAGGTAATTTTTTTTAAAGAAATTAGTATATTAAGACATACCTGCACCATCATGTTTATTGCAACTCTATTCACAATATCGAAGATATAGAATCAACTTAAGTGTTCATCAATAGATGAATAGATAAAGAAAAAGTAGCATACATATATCACATAACCATACAAATTCTAGAAGGTAACATTAGAAACTTTTCTAGACATTGGTTTAGACAAATAATTCATGACTACGACCCCAGAAATAAATGTAAGAGAAACAAAAATAAATTGCACCTCATTAAACTAAAAAGCTTCTGCACAACAAAAGAAATAACCAGCAGAGTAAACAGACAACCCACAGACTGGCAGAAAGTATTCGCAAACTATGCATATAATGAAGGACTGATATCAAGAATCTGCAAGCAATTCATACAAATCAGCAAGAAAAAATAAAAAGAATCCCATCAAAAATGGGCAAAGCATGTTAATAGACCATTCTCCAAAGAAGATATACAAACAGCCAACAAACATATGAAAAAATGTTTAACATCAAATGCATATTAAAACCACAATGAGATACCATGTTACTCCTGCAAGAATGGCCATAATTAAAAAGTCAAAAAACAATAGATGTTGGCTTGGTTGTGGCGAAATTGGAACACTTTTACACTGCTGATGGGACTGTAAATTAGTACAACTGTGGAAAATAGTACAGAGATTCCTTTGAAGAACTAAAAGTAGAAAGGCCATTTCATCCAGCAATCCCACTACTGGGCATCTATCCAAAAGAAAAGGAGTCATTATATGAAAAAGATATTTGCCCAGGCATGTTTATAGCAGCATAGTTTGTAATTGCAAGGATATGGAACCAACCTATGTGCCCATCAACCAGAGTGTTCAAAGAAAATATCTTATGTACATAACATGGTATACTACTAAGTCACCAAAAAAAAAAAAAAAAAAAAAAATTAAATAGTATCTTTTGCAGCAACTTAAATAGACCTGGAGGCTATTATTCTAAGTGAACTAACTCAGGAATTGAAAACCAAACATCATATGTTCTCGCTTATAAATGGGAGCTAAGCTATGAGAATGCAAAGGCAAAAGAATAATATAGTGGACTTTGGGGGCTCGGTGGGGGAAGGATGGGAGGGACCTGAGGAATAAAATACTACATACTGGGTACAGTGTACACTGCTCGGGTGACAGGTGCACTAAAATCTCAGAAATCACCACTACAGAGCTTATCCAGTTAACCAAAAGCCGCCTGTACCCTAAAAACTATTGAAATAAAAATAAATATTAAGAATTTATTTAAACAGCCTTTAAAAAGAAACCAAAAAAAGATTTAGTAATGGCAGATGCAAAACAGCCCTTAGTTTAAGGTCTAGGTTATTCCCACTATCAAGCTTAATATCCTTCTTGAGGACTCTATATAAAGTGCAGTATATTAGGAGATTTTCTCCATTCTAGCTGGAAAAAATACAATTTTCTCATACAGGTGCGAGTCCCAGAGACTGTTTCACCTTCTCTCTTGCAGTGATTATTTCCTGTATTCCGGTACTTTTTTCCCACCCATTTGAACCAGGACTCAAGATTCAAGGAAACCCCAGTATACATTTCTGGAGCTTTATTTATGTCTATCTACAATTTCTCAGGCTTTTTAGAAAGAATTTTAACCATATTTGCTTCCCTGAACTGGGAATACCGCCTCTTCAATGCAGTCATAGCCTTGGTCTCTGTGCACTCCACATTGTGAATGTTCTCCATACACAAGCTGAGGCAATAACAGGGCTCATCTTACTTTTCTCTCTTCTATAAGAGATTACTATTTTTGCTGTTTGTTCTTCCATGTTTATGATTATTGTTTAATATATATTGTCCTGTTTTCTAGTTTTTTAAGGTAGATGAATAAAACCCTGTCATGGCTCTAAGGGTAAGTATATGCTAACTTACTGAATACAAATTTATATTTTGAACAAAAAAACACACAATTGACTGAATAAGTAGTTTACATTTAATCTCTTTTAACCTATCAATTACTATACCTATCCAAAGCTTGACAAGTAAATCTGTAAAAAAAAAAAAAAGTGTCGTAGAAGGCAAAACTATGGTTAATTTTATATCTGTAATGATGCCTTTGTCATGTTGTTGAGAAACTTTATAAAGATTCATTATTTCATCTAGAAGATAAATAAATAGAGCAGAAATTGTGTTAAAAGATATCTCAAAATCCTTCATGTGTTTAATACTTCTATGAAGATTTCTATGTGATAAAATTCCTAGATTATTTTTAAGAAACATAATACAATATAATTAAATAAATGTGCCCTATACAGTTTACTTTTAATATTTTGGAATTGTTAGCATTCGAGTGACATAATGTCTTCTAACTTTCCATTCTATTAAGACTCAAAACTGTAAGAAATACAATAACAACACATGCCATCATTAATTTCTACAATTTATTAAAAAATGAAAGTCATGTCACTTGCCTCTTTGAGGACAATGAATAAAGCTTCCTAAATTTCATTAAATATACAAATAATTGAGGAATAGAAAGGGGTCAGTATTCACATTTTCTATGCTCATTTTTCATGCTCTGTAATAAACCTTTTTCTTTGTAGTGCAAGAATCCTCTTTGTAAGTGGAATTTACTGTTATTTACATTCCGGTTTCTGTTTAAAGACTTAAGTCATAATTGCTTGAAAGGTGAATTGTACTGAAATGAATATAGAATAACAACAATCCAAATTGAAATAATGCTTTTTGCTTTTCCTTGTAGAAAATGAATAAACCCAAAAAACAGAATGCATTTAGATGATTTTTTCAACTGTTTCTTTTCTTTTCTTTTCTTTTTTTGAGACGGAATCTCACTCTGTCGCCCAGGCTGGAGTACAGTGACGCAATCCCGGCTCACTGCAACCTCCACCTCCTGGGTTAAAGCTATTCTTGTGCCTCAGTCTCCCGAGTAGCTGGGACTACAGACGCGCACCACCATGCGCAGTTAATTTTTGTGTTTTTAGTGGAGATGGGGTTCACCATGCTGGCCAGGCTGGTCGCAAACACCTGACCTTGTGATTCGCCCACCTCGGCCTCCCAAAGTGCTGGAATTACAGGCATGAGCCACCACATCCAGCCAGCTTTTTCATGCATAAGAATCTGGAGAGTTTATTAAAGCACAGATTTCTGGAACCCACACTCAAAGCGTCTAATTTATCAGGTATAGAGACTAAGAACTTGCATCTGTAACAAGTTTCGAGGTAATGCTGAGGCTGCAGGTCTTAAGACCACAAATTTATAACCATTTTTTTTTTTTTTTACTATACTGGGTTTCAGTAAAGGCAAACCCTTATCTTAAGCCATATACAAAAATTAATTGAAAGTGCAAGAAAATCCAACATTTAAGATCAAAAAGTATAAAATCTTAAGAATAAAATTTCATAAACTTTATTTAGTTTTTTCTAACTTTTAGGTTCAAGGGATATATATGCAAGTTTGTTACGTGAGTAAATAGCCTTTTGCAGCGGTTTGGTATGCAGATAATTTTGTCAATCAGGTAATCAGCATAATATGCAATAGGTAATTTTTCAATTGTCACCCTCCTTCTACCCCCTACTCTCAAACAGGCCCCAGTGTCTATTGTTCCCCTTTTTGCATTCCTATATACTCAATGTTTAGCTCTTACTAATAAGTGAGAATATGCAGTATTTGGTTTTCTGTTCCCGTGTTGATTTATTTAGGACTATGGCCTCCAGAGACAATAAGATCTCATTGTGGTTTTGATTTGAATTTCCCTAATTGGTGATATTGAGCATTTTTTGATATACTCATTGGCTGTGTGCATCTCTTCTTTTGAGAAGTGTTTGTTCATGTTCTTTACCTAGAAGAACTTAAAACACAAGAAGAGAAAATTAACCCCTAAGATAGTAGAAGAAAACAAATGACCAATATCAGAGCTGAACTGAATGAAATGGATGTGAGAAAAACCATACAGATAAAGTGAAACCAAAAGTTTGTTTTCTGAAAGAATAATTTTGATAAACCATTCACTAAACCAATATAGAAAATAAGAGAGAAAATCCAAATAATCAGAAATGACAATGGTATCCTACATAACAAAAAAACCCTGGAAACTACTATGAGCACCTCTATGTACACAAACTAGAAAATCTAGAATAAATGAATGCTTTCTAGAAACACAGAACCTAATAAGATTGAACCAGGAAGAAACTGAATACCTGAACAGATCAAAAATGAGTTTTGAAATAGAATCAGGAATAAAAAATTTACCAACCAGAAAAAGTCCTGGTCTACAAAGATTCACAGCCAAATTCTACCAGATATATAAAGAAGAACTGGTACCAATTCCACTGAAACTATCCAAAAAGTTAAGCAGGAAAGATTCCTTCATAATTCATTCCATGAGTCCAGCATCATCCTGATACCAAGACCTGGCAAAGACACAACAAAAAAGAAAATTTCAAGCCAATATTCTTGATGAACACAGATGCAAAAATCCTCAACAAAATATGGGCAAACCGAATTCAACAGCACATCAAAAAGCTTATCCACCATGATGAAGTAGGCTTTATTCCTGGGATGCAAAGTTGGTTCAACATACTCAAATGAATAAATGTGATCCTTCACAAAAACAGAACTAAAAATAAAAATCACACGATTACCTCAATAGTTGCAGAAGAAGCTTTCCATAAAATTCAATATCCCATCATGTTAGAAATCCTCAACAAACTAAGCATGGAAGATACATACTTCAGAATAATAAGAGTCCTCTATGACTAGACCCACAGCCCACATCATACTGAATGGGCAGATGATGGAAGCATTATCCTTGAGAACTGGAACAAGACAAGAGTGCCCACTCTCACCACTACTACTCAACATAGTACTATAAGTCTTAGCCAGAGCAATCAGGCAAGAAAAAGAAATAAAGGGCAGCAAAATAGGAAGAGAGGAAGTCAAACTCTCTTTCTTTACAGGCAATATAATACTATATCTAGAAAACCCTATACTCTCTGCTCAAAGGCTCCTAGAGCTAATAAACAACTTCAGCAAAGTTTCAGGACACAAAATGAATTTACAAAATTCAGTAGCATTTCTATATGCCAACCACAGCCAAGCTGAGAGTCAATTCTGAAATGCAATCTTATTCACAATAGCCACTAAAAGAATAAAATATCTAGGAATAAAGCCAGAAACATCTGATCTACAAAAAAGCTGACAAAAACTAGCAATGGGAAGTGGACTCCCTATTCAATAAATACTGCTGGCTTAACTGGCTAGCCACATGCAGAAGATTGAAACTAGACCCCTATCTTTCACCATTTGCAAAAGTCGACTCAAGATGGATTAAAGACTTAAATGTAAAACCTAAAACTATGAAGACCCTAGAAGAAAAGGTAGGAAATACCATTCTGAACATCAGCCAAGGCAGAAACTTCATGACAAAACTTGAAAAATAATTGCAACAGAAACAAAAACTGACAAATGAGACCTAATTAAACTTAAGAGGTTCTGCACAACAAAATAAACTATCAACAGAGTAAATAGACAACGTACGGAATGGGAGAAGATATTTGCAAACTATGCATCTGACAAATGTCTAACATACAGAATCTATAATGACCTTTGAAATGGCAATAATTTATTGAATATGACACCTAAAGCACAAGCAACAAAAGAGAAACATAGGTATAATGGATTTCACCAAAATTTAAAAAATAAAAAACTTGTTTCAAAATAATGTTCAAATAATTGATGGCTAAAATCTTTGCAGTTTTTTTTTAAAAAAGTTAATCTACATACTCAAAATTTCAACTAACTCCATGCAGAATAACCTAACAAAGATCCACATTATAGCCATACTGCATTAAGACAAAAACTGAAAGAGAATCTTGAAAGTAGCAAGAGAAAAGTGACTCATTATGTACAATGAATCCTCAATGAAAGCAACATTTGATTTCTCATCAGAAACCATGAAGAACAGGAAGTAGTAAGATGACATATTTCAAATGTTGAAAGGAAGACAAAAATGTCCTCCAATAATTCAACATCTGGGAAAACTATACTTCAAGACTAAAGGAGAAATTAAGACATTCCTAGATAAACAAAGGTTAAGAGAGTTTGAAACTATTAGTTCTGCCTACAAGAAATACTAAAGACAAAAGAAATAGCACTAGACAGTAACTTGAGGCAATGTAATAAAAATGTTTTTTGGTTTCCCACATAAAGAAAAAAGTATTAATTAATTTTTTTTATTATTATACCTTAAGTTCTGGGGTACATGTGCAGAACATGCAGGTTTGTTACATAGGTATACACGTGTCTTGGTGGTTTGCTACATCCATCCTCCCATCATCTACATTAAATATTTCTCCTAATGTTATCCCACCCCAATCCCCCCACCCCCTACTGTCCCTCCCCTAGCCCTCTAAACCCCCAACAGGCCCCAGTGTGTGATGTTCCCCTCCATGTGTCCATCTGTTCTCATTGTTCAACACCCATTTATAAGTGAGAACATGTGGTGTTTAGTTTTCTGTCCTTGTGTCAGTTTGCTGAGAATGATGGTTTCTAGCTTCATCCATGTCTCTGTAAAGGACGTGAACTCATCCATTTTATGGCTGCATAGGATTCCATGGTGTATATGTGCCACATTTTCCTTATTCAGTCTATTTTTGATGGGCATTTGGGTTGGTTCCAAGTCTTTGCTATTGTAAACAGTGCCACAATAAACATATGTGTGCATGTGTCTTTATAATAGAATGTTTTAAAATCCTTTGGGTATATAACCAATAATGCAATTGTTGGGTCAAATGGAATTTCCATTTCTAGATCTTTGAGGAATTGCCACACTGTATTCCACAATGGTTGAACCAATTTACACTCCCGCCAACAGTGTAAAAGTGTTCCTATTTCTCCACATCCTCTCCAGCATCTGTTGTCTCCTGATTTTTTTAATGATCGCCATTCTAACTGGAGTGAAATGGTATCTCAATGTAATTCTGATTTGCATTTCTCTAATGATCGGTGATGATGAGCTTTTTTTCATGTTTGTTTGACCACATAAATGTCTTCTTTTGCAGTGACTGCTCATATCCTTCCCCACTTTTTGATGGGGTTGTTTTTTACTTGTAAATCTGTTTAAGTTCTTTACAGATTCTGGTTATTAGCCCTTGTCAGATGGGTAGATTGCAAAAATTATTTCCCATTCTGTTGGTTGCCAGTTCACTCTAATGATAGTTTATTTTGCTGTGCAGACGCTCTTAAGTCTAATTAGATCTGATTTGTCAATTTTGGCTTTTGTTGCCATTGCTTTTGGTGTTTTAGTCATGAAGTCCTTCTCTATGCCTATGCCCTGAATGGTATTGCCTAGGGTTTCTTCTAGGGTTTTTACAGTGTTAGGTCTTATGTCTAAATTGTTCATCTATCTGGTGTTAATTTTTGTATAAGGTGCAAGGAAATGATCCGATTTCAGCTTCCTGCATATGACTAGCCAGTTATCCCAATACCATTTATTAAATAGGGAATCTTTTCCCCATTGCTTGTTTTTGTCATAAAATTTTAGAAAAAGAGTAAAGGTAAATATGTAAGACAATATAAAAGCTAGTAAGATTGTACTTTTAGTTTATAAATCTTTTCCCCTATATTACTTAAAAGTTAAATGCATGAAACAATAACTTAAATCTATGTTAATAGTCAGATGCATGAAACAATAACATAAATCTATGATCCACCCATGCTGGCCTCCCAAAGTGCTGGGATTATGGGCATTATCCACCGCACCCGGCCTTTTTCTTTATTAACAATGAGACAACGTGTTCTTGTAAATAGAATACAAATTAATCATGTTTTTAAATTAATTTTGTCAATTTTTTAAATTGGACAGTATAATCTATTTTATTTAAATAATAATAGATACATAATGTATAAAGGTTAATAGGTACATAATGTATAAAGTATGATAAAATATATTAATCTACACACCCAAAATTTCAATTAACTCCTCTGTTAATAGGTACATAATGTATAAAGACGTAATTTGTCTGTGATAATATAAAGAAGAATTATATCTGCATAGGAGCAGAGTATTTGTATACAAAATTGGTATTATTGAAACTAGGTAGTTACAAGTTTAATATGTTAATTGTAATTATTAAGCTAATCATTAAGAAAGTAAAAAAAAAGTAAACAGAAAAGGGAAAAAAGAGACTCAAGGTGTTACAATACAAAATATCAACCAATTACTTTAAAAATCAGTAATGGAAGTATTGAGGAACATGAATATATAACATTTACAGAAAAACAAATAGCAAAGTAGCAGAAGTAAGTAGTTCTTTATCTGAAAGTATTTAAATAAAATAGATTATACTGTCCAAATAAAGTAAATTAGCAAAAGTAATTTTAAAAACATGATTAGTTTGTATTCTGTTTACAAGAACACTTTGTCTCATTAGTAATAAAGGAAAAGGCCCAGCATGGTGGCTCATACCTGTAATCCCAGCACTTTGGGAGGACGAGCAGGTGCATCATGAGTTCAGAAATTCCAGACCAGCCTGGTCAGCATAGTGAAACCCCATCTCTACTAAAAACACAAAAATTAGCCAGGTGTGTTGGCGTATGCCTGTAGTCCCAGCTACTTGGGAGTCTGAGGCAGGAGAATTGCTTGGACCTGGGAGGCGGAGGTTGCAATGAGCCAAGATCGAGCCACTGCACTTCAGCCTGGGTGATAGAATGAGACTACACCTCAAAGAAAAAAAAAGGTAGAAAGTAAAAAAAAGATGGAAACAGATATTCATGCCAATAGTAAATAAAAGAAATTTTAAGGAAAAAATATTACAAGCAAAAAGGAGATTCTATATTAATAAAAGTTAAATCCATAAAAAAGATATTCCAATTGTAAACATATATACACCTAACAATAGATTTCCAAAACTATGTGAAGCAAACATTGGCAGAACAGAAGAGAGATATAAATAGTTCTAAAATATTACTCACAGACAAATATCTCATTTTCAATAATGGGTACACAATGAGATAAAAGATGAATAAGGAAATAGAGGACTTGAACCACACTATAAACCTCCTAGACCTAACCTAGCAGAAATATTTAGAACAATCTACCCCAAAACAGCAAAAAACAGTCTTCTTCAAAACGCATGGAACATTCTCCAAAAAAGACTGTGTTATAGCACAGAACAAGTTTTAATAAATTTTAAAAGATTTTATGAAGCATGATTTCTGGTCACAGTTGGATGAAATTAAAATATAAGGTACAGGATGAGGTTAATAATATTGAATTTTATATTGAAAATTTGATAAGAGATTAGATTTTAGGTGGTCTTACAACAAAAAAGTAACTATGGAAGGCAATGGGCATGCTATTTTGATTATACTAATCATTTCACTATGCACTTATATATCAAAACATTATGCTATGAACCTTAAATATGTATTAAAAGGAATTAAAGAAATATTAATAAAAGTACTAATGGTATCTTTAATAGAAAATTACTGTCACTTAAATTTTTTAATTGTAATTTTAGAATCAGAGGTCACATGTCCAGGTTTGTTACAAGGGTATATTGTGTGATGGTGTGGTTTGGGCTACTTTTCATCTAGTCACCCAGATAGTGAACATAGTACCCATTAGGAAAGTTTTCTAGCCCTTGCTCTCCTTCCTCCTTTTGGAATCCCCAGAGTCTATTGTTCCCATCTTTATGTCTATGTGAACCAGGAGTTTATCTCCCAGTTATAAGTGAAAATGTGCAAAATTTGTTTTTCTGTTTTTGTATTGATTTGCTTAGAATAATGGCCTCCAGCTGCATTCATGTCGCTGCAAAGGACATGATTTTGTTCTTTTTTTATGGCTGTGTATTATTCCATGGTGTATATGTACCACATTTTCGTTATCCAGTTTATCACTAATGGGCACCCAGGTTGATTTTATGTCTTCTTTATTATGAATAGTGCTGTGGTAAACATACAAGTGCCTGTGTCTTTTTCATAGAACAATTTATTTTCCTTTGGGTATATGCTCAGTCACTGTATTGCTGAGTTCAATGGTATTTCTATTTTCAGTTCTTTGAGAAATCTCCAAACAGCTTGCCATAGGGGATGAACTAATTTACATTCCCACCAACAGTGTATAAGCATTCCCTTTACGACTTTGCCAACATCTGTTATTTTTTTGACTTTTTAATGATAGCCATTCTGACTGATATGAGATGCTATCTGATTTTGGTTTTGATTTGAATTTCTCTGATGGTTAGCCATGTTAAGTATTTTTTCATATGTTTATTGGCTGCTTATATGTCTTCTTTTCAGAAGTATTTGTTTGTGTCCATTGTCCACTTTTTAATGGGAACATTTGTTTTTTCTTTATAAGTTCTTTATAAATTGTGGAGATTAGTCCTTTGGATGCATAGTTTGTGAATAATTTCTCCCATTCTGTAGGTTGTCTGTTTACTCTGTTGATAGTTTCTTTTGCTGTACAAAAGCTCTTTAGTCTAGTTAGGTCCCACTTGTCAATGTTTGTTTTGGTTGCAATTGCTTTTGAGGAGTTAGTCATAAATTCTTTGTCTAGGTCAGTAATTAGAAGAGCATGTTCTATGTTTTGTTCTAGAATATTTTAGTCTGATGTCTTATATTTAAGTCTTTAATCCATCTTGAGTTAATTTTATATATGATAGAAGGTAGAAGTCCAGTTTCATTCTTCTGCAATACTATTTTTCACAGAATTAGAAAAAACTATTTTAAAACTCACGTGGAACCAAAAAAGAATCCAAATAGCCTAAGTAATTGTAAGCAAAAATAATGAAGCTGGAGAAATCACATCACCTGACTTCAAACTATACAACAGGGTTACAGTAACTAAACCAACACTTATGCCACAAAATAGACACACAGACCAGTGGAACAGAATAGAAAGCCCCCAGATAAAGCTGTATACCTACAGTCAATAGATCTTTGACAAAGTCAGAAAAATTAGCAATGGAGAAAGAACTCACTATTCAATAAATGGTCCTGAGAAAACTAGCTAATCAATGTCATTTTTTGAACAAATTAGCGAGCTGATTTTATAAGAGTTCTCCAAAGAAACAGAACCATTAAGATGTACATTTGTCTACCTGGAGAGACACAGAGAGACAGAGAAAGAGAGATATTTTTAAGAAATTGGTTCATACAATTGTGAAGTCTGGCAAGTCCAAATCTGCGGGATATGGCAGTAGGCTGAAAACACAGGAAAGAATTGATTCTGTAGTTCCCATCTGAAGATAGTCTGCTGGAAAGTTTCATCTTCTTTTAAGGAGTTCAGTCTTTTTCTGTTAAGGCTTTTAACTAATTTGATGAAGTCTATTTACATTATTGAAGGCAATCTGCTTTACTCAGTCTTTTGATTTAAATGTTAATCTCATCTTTAAAATACCTTAACAATCACCATTCTGGCTGGCCTTAGATGGTATCTCACTGTGGTTTTGAATTCTGCACCTTCACTGAAAGTTGAGTAAAATATATTTTCATTGTTTATGGTGGAGAGTGCCTTAAGGTAATAAATTCCTCAGCCATGGAAAATGAGTTCAAAATAATGATATGTTTTGCCTTTAGGAACCGATTTCAAAATATTTGAAAATATTGGGGAAGCTAAAGAAACAGTATATGAAGGTTACATTCAGTCTGTGTAACATTGGCTTATGATATCCAGTTTACACTTTCCATAAAAATCTCTGACAAAAATGTTCATGAGAAAAGAATCAAGGAAACACTACTTCAAATATTCTAGGTGAAATATTTCAGTAATTACAAATTCACCTCTCTCATTGTTTTGGAAATATTTTCTTATTGTTGTCTAGAGGACTATCACAAAAAAAGTCAAATGTGTTGCTGAAGTCCAGATATAAATGTGTTTATCTTTTTTACATAGTTACATATCTTGATAAGTAAATAAGCTTATTTATATTGTTATAGTGAACCCCAAGTTTATCTTCAAAGAATCGGTATGTCAGTATGTTCAGCTCTTTTATTCTTTAACACTCTATTTTAAAGTTTAACTTCCTTGTAATTCCAGTAAACAACCTTCTCCACAGGTTCTAATCAGTAGTTCACATCTGTTCCCCTGGCTCCTCAGGGGGGGGGGGGGGGGGGGGGGGGGGGGGGGCGGGGCGGGGCGGCGGGCGGGGGGGGGCGCCCGGCGCCCGGGCCGCGC
>CAUYQU010020468.1:0-27479 GCA_963574635.1 Cheracebus regulus | reverse complement strand
GTTAGGAAGGGGTCCAGTTTCTGCTTTCTGTACACTGCTAGCCAGTTTTCCCAACACCATTGATTAAACAGGGAATCCTTTCCCCATTGCTTGTTTCTGTCAGGTTTGTCAAAGATCAGATGGTTGTAGATGTGTGGTGTTGCCTCCAGGGCCTTTGTTCTGTTCCATTGGTCTATATCACTGTTTTGGTACCAGTACCATGCTGTTTTGACTACTGTAGCCTTGTAGTGTAGTTTAAAATCAGGTAGTGTGATGCCTCTGGCTTTGTTCTTTTTGCTTAGGATTGTTTTGGCTATGCAGGCTCTCCTTTGGTTCCATATGAAATTTAAGGTGGCTTTTTCCAGTTCTGTGAAGAAGGTCATTGGTAGCTTGATGGGGATAGCATTGAATCTATAAATTACTTTAGGCAGTATGGTCATTTTGATGATCTTGATTCTACCTAACCATGAACATGGAATGTTTCTCCATCTGTTTGTGTCCTCTCTTATTTCTTTGAGCAGTGGTTTGTAGTTGCTTTACATCCTTTTTGAAGAGGTCCTTTACATTATTTTAAAATTGTATTTCTAGGTGTTTTATTCTCTTTGTAGCAATTGTGAATGGTAGTTCACCCTTGATTTGGCTCTCTGTTAGTCTGTTATTGGTGTATAGAAATGTCTGTGATTTCTGCGCATTGATTTTGTATCCTGAGACTTTCCTGAAGTTGCTTATTAGTTTAAGGAGATTTTGGGCTGAGACGATAGGGTCTTCTAAATATACAAACATTTTGTCTGCAAATACAGACAATTTGACTTCCTTGTTTCCTAATTGAATAATCTTTATTTTTTTTCTTGCCTGATTGTTCTGGCTAGAACTTCCACTACTATATTGAATGGGAGTGGTGAGAGAGGGCATCCTTGTCTAGTGCCAGGCTTCAAAGGGAAGGCTTCCAGCTTTTGCCCATTCAGTATGATAGGCTGTAGGTTTGTCATAAATGGCTTTTATTATTTTGAGATATGTTCCTTCAATACCTAGTTTATTGAGAGTTTTTAGCATAAAGGGCTGTTGAATTTTGTGGAAGGCCTTCTCTGCATCTATTGAGATAATCACGTGGTTTTTGTCTTTGGCTCTGTTTATGTGGTGGATTATGTTTATAGACACGTTATGTTGAACCAGCCTTGCATCCTTGGTATGAAGCCTACTTGATCTTGATAGGTAAGCTTTTAATGTGCTGTTGCAATCGGTTTGCCAATATGTTATTGAAGATTTTTACATCTATGTTCATCATGGCTATTGGCCTGAAGTTTTCTTTTTTTGTTGAGTCTCTGCTGGATTTTGGTATCAGGATGATACCAAAATCATTTTATGATGTTGGTCTCATAAAATGATTTGGGAAGGATTCCCTCTTTTTGTATTGTTTGGAATAGTTTCAGAAAGAATGGTACCAGGTCCTCTGGGTACATCTTGTAGAATTCAGCTGTGAATCCATCTGGACCTTGACTTTTTTTGGTTGGTAGGCTATTAATTGCTGTCTCAACTTCAGCCCTTGTTATTGGTCTATTCAGGGTTTCACCTTTTTCCTGGTTTAGGCTTGGGACGGTGCAAGTGTCCAGGAATTTATCCATTTCTTCCAGGTTTATTGGTTTATGTGCATAGAGTTGTTTGTAGTAATCTCTGATTGTAGTTTGTATTTCTGTGGAATCAGTGGTGACATCCCCTTTATCATTTTTTATTGCATCTATTTGATTCTTCTCTCTTTTCTTTTTTATTAATCTGGCTAGCAGTCTGTCTATTTTGTTGATCTTTTTGAAAAACCAGCACCTGGATTTATTGATTTTTTTAAGGGGTTTTTTAAATGTCTCTATCTCCTTCAATTCTTCTCTGATCTTAGTTATTTCTTGTCTTCTGCTCGCTTTTGAGTTCTTTTTATCTTGCTCCTTTAGCTCTTTCAATTTTGGTGATGTGGTGCCAATTTTAGATCTTTCCTCACTTCTCATTTGGGTATTTATTGCTATAAATTTTCCTCTAGAGACTGCTTTAAATGTGTCCCAGAGATTCTGGTATGTTGTGTCTTTGTTCTCATCGGTTTCAAAGAACATCTTGATTTCTGCCTTCATTTCATTGTTTATCCAGTCAACATTCAGGAGCCAGTTGTTCAGTTTCCATGAAGTTGTGTGGTTCTGAGTTATTTTCTTAATTCTGAATTCTAATTTGGTTGCCCTGTGGTCTGAGAGACTGTTTGTTATGATTTCTGTTCTTTTGCATTTGCTGAGGAGTGATTTACTTCCAATTATGTGGTCAATTTTAGAGTAGGTGCCATGTGGTGCTGAGAAGAATGTATATCCTGTGGTTTTTGGGTGGAGAGTTCTGTAGATGTCTATTAGGTCTGCTTGGTCCAGATCTGAGTTCAAGTCCTGGATATACTTGTTAATTTTCTATCTCGTCGATCTGTCTAATATTGACAGTGGAGTGTTAAAGTCTCCCACTATTGTGTGGGAGTCTAAGTCTCTTTGTAGGTCATTAAGAACTTACTTTATGTACCTGGGTGCTCCTGTATTGGGTGCGTATATATTTAGGATTGTTAGCTCTTCTTTATGTATTGATACTTTTACCATTATGTAATGCCCTTCTTTGTCTCTTTTGATCTTTGTTGGTTTAAAGTCCATTTTAACAGAGACTAGGATTGCAACTCCTGCTTTTTTTTTGCTCTCCATTTGCTTGATAAATCTTCCTTCATCCGTTTATTTTGAACCTATGTGTGTCCTTGCATGTTAGATGTGTTTCCTGAGTACAGCACACTGATGGGTCTTGACTTTTTATCCAATTTGCCAGTCTTTGTCTTTTGATTGTGGCATTTAGCCCATTTATATTTAAGATAGATTATTATTGTTATGTGTGAATTTGATCCTGCCATTTTGATGCTAGTTGGATGTTTTGCCCATTAGTTGATGCATTTTTTTTTTCATTTTGTTCATGGTCTTTACCATTTGGTACATTTTTGGAGTGGCCAGTACTGGTTGTTCCTTTTCTTGTTTAATGCTTCTCAGGAGCTCTTGTAAGGCAGGCCTGGTGGTGATGAAATCTCTGAGAAATTGCTTGTCCATAAAGGATTTATTTCTCCTTCACTTATGAAGCTTAGTTTGGCTGGATATGAAATTCTATGTTGAAAGTTCTTTTCTTTAAGGATGTCGACTATTGGTCCCCACTCTCTTCTGGCTTTTAGGGTTTCTGCAGAGAGATCCACTGTGAGTTTGATAGGCTTCCCTTTGTGGGTAACCCGACGTTTCTCTCTGGCTGCCCTTAGCATTTTTTTTCTTCATTTTAACCCTGGTGAATCTGACTATGATGTGTCTTCGGGTTCCTCTCCTTGAGGAATATCTTTGTGGTGTTCGCTGTATTTCCTGGACTTGAAAGGTGGCCTGGCTTGCTAGGTTGGGGAAGTTCTCCTGGATAATATCCTGAAGAGTGCTTTCCAGCCTGGATTCATTCTCTCAGTCACATTCAGGTACACGTATCAAACATAGATTTGGTCTTTTCACATAGTCCCATATTTTATTGAGGCTTTGTTCATTTCTTTTCACTCATTTTTCTCTATTCTTGCCTTATTGTTTTATTTCATTGAGTTGATCTTCAGTCTCTGATATCCTTTCTTCTGCTTGGTCAACTCAGCTATTGAAACTTGTGTATGCTTTGCAAAGTTCTCATGCTGTGTTTTTCAGCTCCATCAAGTCATTTTTATTCTTCTCTAAGCTGTTTATTCTAGTTAGAATGTCATCTAACTTTTTTTCTAGGTTCTTCGTTTCTTTGCATTGGGTTAGCACATGTTCTTTTAGTTCTGAGAAGTCTGTTATTACCCACCTTCTGAAGCCTCTTTCTGTCAATTCATCAGATTAATTCTCCATCCAACTTTGATCTCTAGCTGGTGAGGAGTTGTGATACTTTGGAGGAGGAGAGGAGTTCTGGTTTTTGGTGTTTTCATCCTTTTTGTGCTGGTTTCTTTCCATCTTAGTGGCTTTGTAGTTGTTGACTTTTGGATGGGGTCTCTGAATGAATGTCCTTTTTGTTGATGATGAAGTTATTTCTTTCTTTTTCTTAGTTTTCCTTCTAACAGTCAGGCCCCTCTGCTGCAGGACTGCTGGAGGTCCACTCTAGACCCTGCTTGCCTGGGGATCAGGGACTGCAGAACAGTAAGGGTTGCTGCCAGTTTCTTCTGTTATCTTCGTCCCAGAAGTGTACCTGCCAGATGTCAGCCTGAGGTGACATGTTTGGTGTCTCTTTGGGTATACGGGTGTCAGGGAGCTGCTTAAGGAGACAGCCTGTCCCTTATAAGAGCTCAAGTGCTGTTCTGGGAGCTCTATTTTTCCATGCAGAGATGATGGGTTGGTACTTTTAAGTCTGTTGCAGCAGAACTCATAACTGCCTCTTTTCCCAGGTGCTCTGTCCTATGAAGGTTGGCTTTATTTATAAGTTCCTGTCATGCTGCTGCCTTTTTTCATAGATGCCCTGCCCTGTATGGAGTAGTCTCGTCACAGTCTGCCAGCAGAGGTGTTGCTGAGCTGCTGCAGGTTCTGCCCAGCTGCTGTGTGAACTGCCTTGGTAATGGTGGACTGCCTCAGTAGTGGTGGTCACCCTTCCCCACACTTAGCTGGACCATCCTGGGTCCAGCTGCACTTGCTGTAAAACTCTCAATCCAGGGGCAGAGAATTTCAGATGCTTGTTTTGTGGGGGTGGTACCCGCTGAGCCAGATTGCCTGGCTCCCTGTCTCTGCCCCCTCCCTTTCAGTTGAATGGGCAGCTCTGTCTCCCAGGCATTCCAGGTGCCAGTTGAAATGGCTGCCCAGATTTGCGTGTTTCTGTGTGCCAACCCGGCACCAGCTGAAACTGCTGTGCTGAAAACTTGTGGTGCTTTTTGGCCCGGGAATCTCCTGGTCTGTGGGCTGTAAAAATTTGTTTGGAAATGTGGTGGGTGCTCACCCTCTGCATTGTTCTTGGTGGGAACTGCACTCTGGAGCTGTTCCTATTTGGCCATCTTGGATCCTCTCTATCCCTATTTTTCTAAGAATTTCTATCATACATAGAAGTTAACTTTTTCAAAGGGTTTTTCTGCATCTGACAATATGATTTTTCTTCTGTGAGCCTGTTGATATGGTGGATTATATTGATTTTCTAATGTTGAATCAGGCTTGCATACCTGAAACAAATCCCATTTTGTTGTGGTATATAATTCCCTTTAAACTTTTTTTTTTTTAAAGAATTCAACTTGCTAGTATTTTATTGAGTTCTTTTTTCTGTTTCTTTTGTTTGTTTGTTTGTTTGATTTGCATTTCAGAAAAAATATTGGTCAGTAGTTTTTCTTTTTTATAATTTCTTTACCTGTTTGGGGTAATGCTGACCTCGGAGAATGAGTCAGCAAGTAGTCTCTCTGCTTCTATTTTCTCTCAGAGATTGTAGAGAGTTTGAATCATTTCTTCCTAAAATGTTTGGTAGAAATTACCAGAAAAAAAGACCCACTAGAAAATGGTGCCTTTATTTCAGAAGATTATTATTTATATTGATTACCAATTATTGATTCAGTTTCCTTATTACATATTGGCCTTTCATAGACCATTCTGGCTGTCATAAAAAAAAATACTTTAACCTGGGTAATTTATAAACAATAGAATTTTATTTCTTACAGTCTGGAGGCTGGGAAGTCCAAGATCAAGGCGCCAGCATATATGGTATTTGGTGAGAGAGCCTCTTTCTCAAAGATGGCATCTTCTTGCAGCATCCTCACGTAGTGAAAGGGGCAAGGCAGCCTCCCTTCAACCCCTTTGTATAAGATCACTAATCCCATTCACAAGGGCATTGCCTAAAAGGCTGGAACTCTTTATATTATTACCATAAGTATCAGGTTTCAACATAAGAATTTTGCAGGAGCACAAACATTCAGACAATAGACGTATTCCAGTTATTCATTATTTCTTACCTAAGTTTTGTAGTTGGTGTCTCTAAAGGAATCAGTCCATTTCATGTAAGTCATCAAATTTGTAGACACAGCTGTTCATAGTATTCCTTTTTATTGTATGTGGGATCAGTAGTGATGACTTGTCTTTCATTTCTGATATTGGTAATTAGCCTTTTCTCTCTTTTAAATACATGCCATTTTGTCTTTAAAAATCAATAAAATTTTGATTTTGTTCAATAAAAATCAATAAAATTTTATTGAACAAAATCAACAAAATTTTGTTCACCAATTTTATTGATTATTTGAAAGGATCAGCTCTTCTTTCACTGATTTTCTCTGTTTTATATTTTATTGATTTCTGCTCTTTATTATTTTCTTCTTTCTGTGTTGTATTTTTTTTAGCCTTCTTTATCTAAATCCTTTAGACAGTAGCTTCAATTATTGTTTTGAGATGTATCTTTTCTAATGAATGCATTTAGTGCTATAAATTTCCCTCCTCAGCACTACTTTCACTGCATCCCACAAATGTTGATATGTTGTTATTTTCATTTGTCACCGAGTTTAATGTGCTTTTTAAAAATTTTGAGGCTTCCTCTTTGACCCATGGATTATTTAGAAGCATGGTTTTTAGAGTCCAAGTGTTTGAACATTTTCCTGTTATCTTTCTGTTATTAATTTATAGTTTGATTTTATTGTTGCCAGAGAACAAACTCTGTATACTTTTTAAAATTAAATTTACTTTTCAATTCTTCTGTAAAAATGTGGAAACATAGAAACAAATAAAGACAAATAAAATGATCCCCAATTTCCCAACAGATGCCAACTAATATTAATGTTAATCTATTGATATTTCTATAATATACTTATATAGATATTGTTATACACCTCTCAATATTGTAGATGATAATGCTTTGATCCTATATTCTGCTTTTTTCCCTTTACATTTTCTTGCCTTAAATATTTTTGAAAGTATGATTTTTTTCTTAAATGTGAAATCTCTTTGCAACTAAGTACACAATTGTATATGTTTATCCTACATGTCAGTAAAAAAAACCAACTACTATAAAAACAGAACAAATTATATCACAAAAGAACAACAAAAAAAAGAAAGAAATCATAAGAATTCTATCTGTGTATCATTCTTTTGGTGTCTTCACATCCTGGTCTTTTGTGTGCTTATGTACAAAACAGTATTGCCTTGGATAGATGCATCCCTTACTTACTCTTCAATCGTTCATTTACATATTCTGTCGGCTCCAGGGATATAAAGCTCTATGTGATTTTAATTGTTTTAAATTTATTGAGATTGTTTTAAGGCTCAGGTTATATTCTATCTGGGTATATATTCCATGCATGCTTGAGAATAATGGATATTCTGCTGTTAGGTGGAGTGTTCTATAAAAGTCCATTAGATTATATTGCTTTATCATGTTGTTGAGTTTCTCCTATATCCTTTCTGAATATTTTGTCTAATATTTGTATCAACTTTTGTTATTAAAATATCAAATATTAAAATTCCCTACTATAATTACACACTTGTCTATTTGTCTTTTAAGTTTTATCAGTTTTTGCTTCACATATTTTGCAGTTCTGATATTGGGGGTCATAACTATTTAGGAATGCAATATATTCTTGCTTTCTATAATGTTTCTGTCTGATAATTTTCTTTGCTGTAAAGATGACTATACCTACTCTTAATATTAATTAGTGTTTAAATGATACATCTCAGTATCATTTTACTTTCAATCTGTCTATATTGTCATAGTTTGTCTGAGTTTCTTATAGACAGCATATAGTTAGATTGTGTTTTAACATCTACTTTGTAAATCTGTCTTTTAGTTTCTGTATTTTACCCATTTACAAATAATATGCTTATTCATACGTTAGGAATAATGTCTGCAGTTTTATTTTTGTTTTCTGTTTGTTTTCTCTATATATTTCTCTATTTTCTTTTTTTCTGAATTCCAGTTTTGTTATATCCATTTTAATATTTCTAGTGTTTTCGAGTGTATCCCTTTGTATAGCTTTTTGATGGTTGCTCTAGATAATCTATTACATATACATAACTATCATAGCCTATTTGCCATAATTTAACCAATTAGAATGAAGTGTATAAACCTTACCTTTCTTTATATCCCTTTACTCTCCCCAATTTATGGTATAATTATCTCAAATATCTCCTCTACATTCACTTAGAATGACATCAGTCTTATAGTTTTTGCTTCAGTCATTAAACACAATTTAGAAAACTCAAGAGGAGAAAAAAATTGATTGTCTTCACTTGTATTTTTGCTTACCATGTCTTTCTGTATTTGATGTTCCAAAGGTCCTTTCTTTATAGTTTCTTTTATGTTTAGAGAACTTTTTCTCTATTATTATACTTTAAGTTCTGGGATACATGTACAGAACATGCAGGTTTGTTACATAGGTATACACATGCCATGGTGGTTTGCTGCACCCATCAACTCATCATCTACATTAGGTATTCCTCCTAATGCTATCCCTCCCCATATTCCCCACCCCTCAACAGGCCTCAGTGTGTGATGTTCCTCTCCCTGTGTCCATGTGTTCTCATTGTTCAGTTCTCACTTGTGAGTGAAAATATGTGGTGTTTGGTTTTCTGTTTCTGTGTTAGTTTGCTGAGGATGATGTCTCCAGCTTCATCCATGTCCTTGCAAAGGACAAGAACTCATCCCTTTTAAAGGCTGCATATTATTCCATGATGATGTGCCACATTTTCATTATCCAGTCTATCCGTGATGGGCATTTGGGTTGGTTCCAAGTCTTTGCTCTTGTAAACAGTGCTGCAATAAACATACATGTGCATGTGTCTTTATAGTAGAATGATTTATACTCTTTTGAGTATATACCTAGTAATGAGATTGCTGGGTCAAATAGCATTTCTGGTTCTGGATCCTTGAGGAATCACCACAATGTCTACCACAATGATTGAACTAATTTACTCTCCCATGAAACAGTGTAAACCATTCCTATTTATTCATATCCAGCATCTGTTGTTTCCTGACTTTCTAATGATTGCCATTCTAACTAACATGACATGGTATCTCATCGTGGCTTTGATTTGCATTTCTCTAAAGACCAATGATGATGAGCTTTTTTTTTTTGTATGTTTGTTGGCTGCATAAATGTCTTCTTTTGAGAAGTGTCTGTTTATATCCTTTACCACTTTTTGATGGGGTTATTTTTTTCTTGTAAATTTGTTTAGGTTCTTTGTGTATTCTGGATATTAGCCCTTTGTCAGATGGACAGATTGCAAAAATTTTCTCTCCTTCTGTAGGTTGCCTGTTCACTCTGATGATGATTTCTTTTGCCATGCAGAAGCTCTTTAGTTTAATTAGATCCCATTTGTCAATTCTGGCTTTTGTTATCATGGCTTTTGGTGTTTTAGTCATGAAATCTTAGCCCATGCCTGTGTCCTGAATGTTATTGCCTAGGTTTTCTTCTAGGGCTTTTACAGTTTTACATTTCAGTCTTTAATCCATCTTGAGTTAATTTTTGTATTAACTTCATTCTAATTGGTTAAATTAACTTCATAAATTAATTATGAAATTAATTAACTTTGTATTAACTTCATTCTAATTGGTTAAATTATAAGGTCTAAGGAAGGGGTCAAGTTTCAGTTTTCGGCACATGGCTAGCTAGTTTTCTCAACACCATTTATTAAATAGGGAATCCTTTCCCCATTGCTTGTTTTTGTCAGGTTGTCAAAGATCAGATGGTTGTAGATGTGTGATGTTATTTCTGAGGCTTCTGTTCTGTTCCATTCGTCTATATATCTGTTTTGGTACTGGTACCATGCTGTTTTGGTTACTGTAGTCTTACAGTATAGTTTGAAGTCAGGTAGAGTGATGCCTCCAGCTTTGTTCTTTCTACTTAGAATTGTCTTGGTTATGTGGGCTCTTTTTTGGTTCCATATGAAATTTAAAGCAGTTTTTTTCCCAATTCTGTGAAGAAAGTCAATGGTAGCTTGAATAGGATAGCATTGAATCTATAAATTAGTTTGGGCAGTTTGGCCATTTTTACAATATTGATTCTTCTCATCCATGAACATGAAATGTTTTTCCATTGGTTAGTGTCGTGTCCTCTCTTATTTCCTAGAGCAATGATTTGTAGTTCTCCTTGAAGAGGTCCTTCATATTGCTTGTAAGTTGTAATTCCTAGGTATTTTATTTTCTTTGTAGCCATTGTGAATTGGAGTTCACTCATGATTTGGCTCTCTGTTATTAGTGTATAGGAATGTTTGTGGTTTTTGCACATTGATTTTGTATCTTGAGACTGCTGAAACTGCTTATCAGCCTAGGAAGATTTTGGGTTGAGAGGACAGGGTTTTCTTAATATACAATCATGTTATCTGCAAAGAGAGACGATCTGACTTCCTCTATTCCTATTTGAATACCCTTATTTATTTCTCTTGCCTGATTGCCTTGTCCAGAACTTCCAATACTGTGTTGAATAGGAGTGGTGAAAGAGGGCATCCTTGTCTTGTGCCAGTTTTTGAAAGGAATGCTTTCGGCTTTTGCTCATTTAGAATGATATTGGTTATGGGTCTGTTGAAAATAGCTCTTATTATTTTGAGATACGTTCCATGAATACCTAGTTTATTGAGACTTTTTAGCATGAAGGGTTGAATTTTATCAAAGGCCTTTTCTGCATCTATTGAGATAATCATGTGTTTTTCGCCATTGGTTCTGTTTATGTGATAGATCATATTTATTGATTTGCATATGTTGAACCAGCCTTGCATCCCAGGAATGAAGCTGACTTGATCGTTGGGGATAAGCTTTTTGATGTGCTGCTGGATTTGGATTTTCCAGTATTTTATTGAAGATTTTTTCATTGATGTTCATCAGGGATAGTGGCCTGAAATTTTTTATTGTTGTTGTGTCTCTGCCAGGTTTTGGTATCAGGATGATGCTGGCCTCATAAAATGAGTTAGGGCGGAGTTCCTCTTTTTCTATTGTTTGGAATAGTTTCAGAAGGAATGGTACGAGCTCCTCTTTGTACCACTTTTAGAATTTAGCTGTGTATTCTTCTGGTCCTGGGCTTTTTTTGGTTGGTAGGTTATTAACTACTGCCTCAATTTCAGAACTTGTTATTTGTCTATTCAGGGATATGACTTCTTCCTGGTTTAGTCTTGGAAGGGAGTTTGTGTCCTGGAATTTATCCATTTCTTCTAGATTTTCTAGTTTATTTGTGTATAGGTGTTTATAATATTCTCTGATTGTAGTTTGTATTTCTGTGGGATCCGTGTTGACATCCCCTTTATCATTTTTTCATTGTGTCTATTTTTTTCTTCCTTTTTTTCTCTTTATTAGTCTGGCTACATCTAGCTGTTTTGTTAATCATTTCAAAAAACCAACTCCTGGATTTATTGATTTTTTGAAGGGGTTTTCTTGTCTTTATCTCCTTCAGTTCTGCTCCAATCTTGGTTATTTCTTGCCCTTTGCTAGCTTTTGAATTGGTTTGGTCTTGCTTCTCTGGTTCTTTTAATTGTGATGTTAGGATGTTCATTTTAGATCTTTCCCACTTTCTCCTATGGGCATTTAGTGCTGTAAATTTCCCTCTAAGAACTACTTTAGCTGTATCCCAGAGATTCTGGTACATACTGTCTTTGTTCTCATTGGTTTCAAAGAACTTATTTATTTTCGCCTTAATTTTGTTATTTACCCAGCAGTCATTCAGGAGCAGGTTGTTCAGTTTCTATGTAGTTGTGTGGTCTTGAGTTTCTTAATCCTGAACTCTAATTTGATTGCACTGTGGTCTGAGAGGCTATTCATTATGATTTCTGTTCTTTTGCAGTTGCTGAGGAGTGTTTTACTTCCAATTATGTGGTCAATTTTAGAATCAGTGTGATGTGGTGTAACAATGTATATTCTGTTGATTTTGGGTGGAGAGTTCTGTAGATATTCTATTAGGTCTGCTTGGTTCAGAGCTGAGTTCAATTCCTGTATATCTTTGTTAATTTTCTGTCTTGTTGATCTGTGTAATATTGACAGTGAGGTGTTAAAGTCTCACTATTATTGTGTGGGAGTCTAAGTCTCTTTGTAGGTCTCTATGAACTTGCTTTATGAATCTGGGTGCTCCTGTATTGGGTGCATATATATTTAAGATAGTTAGCTCTTCTTGTTGCATCGAACCCTTTACCATTATGTAATGGCCTTCTTTGCCTTTTTTGATCTTTGTTCGTTTAAAATCTGTTTTATCAGAGACTAGGATTGAACCCCTGCATTTTTTTTTGGCTTTCTATTTTCTTGGTAAACATTTCTCCATCTTTTAATTTTGATTCTATGTGTGTCTTTGCATGTGAGATGGGTCTCCTGAATACAACGTATTAATGGGTCTTGACTATTTATTCAATTTGCCAGTCTGTGTCTTTTAATTGGGGGATTTAGCTCATTTACATTTAATGTTAATATTGTTACATGTGAATTTTATCTTGTTATTATGATGCTAGCTCATTATTTTCCAGTTGATGCAGTTTCATCATAGTGTTGATGGTCATTACAATTTGGTATGTTTTTGCGGTGGCTGGTATGGCTTTTTCCTTTCCATTAGCAATTTTTCTTTCTTTCTTTCTTTCTTTCTTTCTTTCTTTCTTTCTTTCTTTTTTGCTTCCCCCACCCTCAGCAATTTTTATTTCATGTAGATCTGCTAGCAGCAAATTAACTTAACTTTTCTTTACCTGAGAATATCTTGATATCTGTTTCATCCTTAAAATAAATATTCTTTTTTGAATATAAGATTTGGTGTTGACAACTTTCTTTCTGAACTTGAAAAGGTTTTTTTTTCATTTGCTTTTCACCTCCACAATTTCTGATGAGAAATTCTCTGTCATGAAAATAGATATTTACTTACAGATAGGGTGTAATTTGCCTTTCATTGATTTAAAGATTTTTTCTTTGCCTTTAATTTTCATAACTTTGATGATAATTGTCTTGTATTCATTTGGTATATTCTGTTTGAAATTTGTTCAGCTTCTTGAATCTGTTGTTTTATGTCATTTTCCAAATTGTGATGCTTCCAGTCATTATTACTTCAAATAGTTTTTTTGCTCTAATTTATTTTTCTTCTCTTTCAAAAACTTTAATCACACAAATGGTAGAATTTTTGTAATAGTCCCACAGGTTCCTTATGCACAGTGTATTTCTTTTTCTATTCTATTTTTTTACATTGTTCAGATTTGGGCAATTTCTATTGTTCTATCTCTTAATATCACTGAATGTTTCTTCTGTTCCCTTTGTTCTGCTGTCAAGCTAATCTATTGAGTCTTGTTTGTTTGTTTAGGTTATCATATTCTTAGTTCTAAATTTTTTTATTTGGTTCTTTTGTATACTTCTACTTTTTTATTGAGACTTTCTATTTCTTTAAGGATCTTTAAAAATTTTTCACTTCAAGAATGTAATTGCTCATGGAAGCATTTTTATTATGGCTGCTTTAAAATCTTTGTTAAGTGTGTGCAATGATGTGCATCTGTAGTCCTGGATATTCAAGAGACTGAGATCAGAGGATCACTTGAACCCAGGAGTTTGAGGCGACAGTATACTGTGCTTGCGCCTGACTAGTCACTGCATTCCAGCCTGAGAGGCAAAGGTAGACCCCATCTCTTAAAATAGAAAAGGCAAATATTAAAAACATCATTGTCAGACAATTCATTCTAACATCTTTTTCACCTTGGTGTTGACATCTACTGATCGTCTTTTTTTTTTTCATTCAGCTTGAGATATTTCTGCTTTTTGCTATAATTATTGAAATTTTGCATTTTATGTTAAGGGTCTCTGGTCCATTTAAGCCTTCAATGCTGGCTGGTTTCCTCTGGCACCGCTCCAGCATGGGAAAGGGATGAATGTTCCTTGCTATTGGCAGTTCAGGGAGAAGATTGGCAGGTTTCTCACATCATCTCTGTTGATATGTAAAAATGGATATCCTCAGTGGCCTCCACTGATATGTTTTTCTTGATGAGAGAAAAAGGAATGCCTTATTATTGCTCCCATGGGATTCCACTGACACCACAGCTGGGGGATGTGGCCTCACTGACATTGGTTGGGGCAAAAGTTCTAACTTTCCCGCAGGGGTCCTATGATTCCACCATATTGGGGAGGAGCACTTCATAACTGTTGGATGTGCCAGGAAATTTAGGCTCCTCAAGTAGTTACATTGGAAATATGGGAGGAGCCTTGTTACCACCTGGTAGTGATGGAAGTCCCAGGGGACTCAGTCTCTCTAACACCACAGCAGTAGAGTTAGGGTAACTTGTTAGAACCTAGTAAGTGTGGCCCCCCACTCAGCCTATGCTGGGATAGGCAGAGGTGAGGCCACAGCTCTCCCTGTGGTGTTTAGCTGGAGCAGAACAGTTATAGTATACAAGTTTTCTGTCTTATTAGCTTTAGAGTAGGCTGGCTTTATTTATTTTATTTTTTAAAATTTTTGTCTGTACTCATTTCTGGGTTGCTGGCTTCTTCAGTTCCAAGTCTGAGATGTATAAGTCCAAAAGAAAACCCAAGGAGCTTGCCACCATGTCAATTCTTGTGTCCCGAGTCCCCTAAATGGTCTGCTTTTTTCTCACTACCTTTTAGATCTCCTTATATTTATTTTATATATAACTTCCAAAGTTTCTAATTATCATTAGCAGAAAGAATGAGAAAAGTATGTCTACTACAGTTTTGTGGAAGAAGTTCCAAGAATTATTTTAGATATTTAAGTGTTTTAAAAAAGATCACAGGAAGAATACAGTTTCATGACACATGAGAATTATATAAAATTGAAAGTCTCTAAGTAAAGTTTTAATGCAACAAAGTCACACTCATATACATATAGTCTACAGCTGCTTTTGTGCTACAATAGAGGAGGTTGAGTAACTATCAGAGAATCCATGGTTTTCACAAAGCCTAAAATATTTACTGTCTGAGCCTTTAAAGAAAGTTTGCTGATCCCTGGCTTACATCACGGAATTATGTACATTTTATTAGCACTGAGTAGAGTACATCCTCAATCAAAACTAAGAGAAAGATAAATGTATAAACTCAGATAGGCTGTACTCAGTTTTAGGGAAATATAATTATAACAATCATAAGTAAATCTTCATACTGTTAAAAATGTATATACACAGTTTTTAGTTTACACCAAAAGCTACTCAGGTTATGTCGAATAAGTTTTCCTTAAACATTGATGTCGAAATCACTCTTTGACCATTCTTAGTTAGTGAAAAATTTTTTAGTTATAATTTTTTTCTAGCAAAGTCTGCTACAAATACTGTTATATATTTTTTCTATTGTCAAAATGTTCCCCAAGAAACCTGAATGTTTTCACAAATATTTCTTAATTATAGATGTTTTTGTATGTTTGTAACATCTTTTGCATGTTGAAATTCTATAACCAAGGTTGCAAAGTTGTCAATGTTATAATGTTGACTATAAGAGTCATAAACAGCAAATCTAACACTAAATTTGAAAGACATTATGCAAGAAAAGAACACCAAACCAATTGTATTATTTCCCATTTATCTAACCTTTCAAGGGCACTTAGCACTTAGAAGAAGACTATAAATACAGACAGATTTCATGATTAGAAGGTTCATTAGTACGAAGGTACAGAATACTAATCACAAGACTTTCATTTGCACTGACAAGGTCTGACCTTGCTAGCATTCATCAGTGACAGTGGAATTGCTCCCTGGTGGTATCAACCACAGTAAAGACAGAGAAAACATGTTTTCTGTGGAGGAATTCATCAAAAGTAAGCAGAACTGTATCACACACCATTGCTTCCAGGAGATCCCCCAGGGAATAGCTAGCATCTTATCTGAATCAGTTTGTTCGGTCTGTAAAACATAAAATGTTCAGAAAAACTTTGCACGTTAAAGAAAGTTTAAGCTTTGAAACCTTGGAACAACAACTGTCATATTGCATGACTCTTCACTTTAAATCATCTATTTGACCATGTGCTTTAGTCAATATTAAATCTATAAACATAGGAGTACACTCTGACATTAACTATTTAGGAATTATAAATCTTATAAACTCTTGTAAATATTTCCATTTAAAAATATTATCACTCTAAAATGATTACTACATTAATATAAATCAAAATTGCATATTTCAAGCCTAGAAGTACATTTTCATAATTAAAATATAAGTGTGTATTAAGTGATTATTTTCCTAAATGTCATAATTTTCAATGAAAAATGATTTCATTGTGTGAAAGCATTTTATTAAGTTCCCAGGTTTGTGATAGTACAAAACTGACCACAATTTTCTCATCTGCAAAGAATTTACTGGTGATTTGTTATAAAGTTAGCAAACTAAATAATTAGAAATTGTATAAAACAAAATATAACTTAATGAAAGCACTAAGACTCTGGAGTTAAACAGATTTGATGTTGAATCCTCTTAATTGCTTAACCAGTTACTGGACCTCAGTTTTCTTATCTGTAAAATTGGAAAATACTACCCAGCGTCATACAGGGTTGAAATAAGTGTTAGGCAAATGGTGATTATTATAACCAAACTCCAAACTGTGTAATAAATACTTCAGATAAATTTACAGAAAAACAACTAAAGAAGATCAATAAGATAAGTGAAAATCTAATGTAGTTGAGACTTGACTGGGCCTTAAAGATCCTCTGTTTATTGTAACAAAATTATTATTTTACGTTTTAATGTTTCCAAAATTGATGTTAAAATAAATGGACAATGAATCAAGTCATGATTAAATTGTGTACAATTAGCATTATCTACATACCGGCCAGCTTATGAGAAGGTGAATTTTGACTTTAATTTGAGTCCTCATTATTTATTAAAATGTCTTCACAAAGATTAAATTCTGATACAGAATTAAAAAGCTTTTTAAAGCAAAATGTGATTAAAGGCCACAGAAGAAATAGATTTCTCAAAGTAGATCATGAAACTTTTATTTCTTAACTTTAAAATAAATACTACAGCTATAATTTTCAAAATTAAAAAGATAAATATAAAATTGCATATTATAAAACATATCCAACTCATCCCATCTCTCAGCTACCCAAGTGTTCTTGCCACAGAGAAACATTATTGGTCTTTCTTTTTATTTTTTATAATATATTATGCATACGTAAATAGATACATTTAATCATACTACTTTCTTTTTGTAATGAAAGCATTGCATACATACCATACATATCATTTTTCACATTGCTTTTTTACAATATCCTTTGGAGAATTTTAAGGTCAAGCCGGGTGCGGTGGCTCACACCTGTAATCCCAGCACTTCGGGAGGCCGAGGCAGGCAGATAACGAGATCAAGAGATCGAGACCATCCTGGCCAACATGGTGAAACCCCGTCTCTACTAAAAATACAAAAATTAGCCAGGCGTGGTGGCACACTCCTGTGGTCCCAGCTACTCAGGAGGCTGAGGCAGAAGAATTGCTTGAACCCAGGAGGCGGAGGTTGCAGTGAATGGAGATTACGCCACTGCACTCCAGCCTGGTGACAGAGCAAGACTCTGTTTCAAAAAAAAGGGAATTTATCTTTTGGCTTTAACAGCGGCTTTGTGCTCCATTAAATATTCAGAGCATACATTTTAACCAGTCTGCTTTTGATGGACATACAGTTTTTTCCCCTAAACTTGTATAACTACAGTGAAGTCATGAATAATCTTACACACAGAACATGAAATTTTCAAATTAGGAAAGGTTGATTATAAACTCATTCATTCTGAAAGATATGTATGCAGGCTCTTGGACATGTCTGAGAAATAAGAGCAGGAATATGGTTAGAGACAAGAAGTGTATAAACTAGAAGATGCTTTGAATGCTGTGGAATGATAATCCATACTATGATCAAAAATAATGTTGAACTATTAAAAGTAATGAGAAGTCATGAAAGTAGTTTTTAAGGAAGATGAATGTTCTATGTCTGAATGTTCTATGTCTGGCACCTTGGAATTGTTTGGAGCTTTGAGAAAGAACTTTATAAGATTTTCTTGTTAGAATAAAACTAATTGGTGTGATAGTCATAAGCAGGCAAGATGACTAAATCAGAAAGACAAAAATTGTAGGAAGAGGTCAAAAATTAGGACCTAAATTCTGAAAGATTAACTTAGATGAGAGAAGCAAGCTAATACTCTGACCTTCTAGGTAGCAGGCAAAGTCCAGATTGCAAAAATTCAAGAGTGGAGTTAGCAAAAGTATTTTGTAAATTTTGATACTAGGGAATAGGCTATGTGATCTTTCCCCTATTTATACACTATTCTGAAATTGAGTGACCCTGGGAAGGTTTATGTCTAAGACATCAAGTTGTGATCAATATCTACAAGGACCATGCACTCCTGTTTCTCTCCTGCCATATAGATTACCACTATTTTTCTCAGTTTTTCATTTGCTTTTCAGTAAGATCAAATGTATTAATATTTTTTCTTTATGGTGTTTTAATATTAGTTGAGAAAGTTTTTCCCACTCCAAAGCATGTAGTCACACCTGTATTGTATTCTACATAGTTCATTGCTCTATATTTTTCATTCAAATTATTAATCTACTGGAAATTTATACTGATGTATAGTGTGAGTCAGGAGGAAATCTTTTCAAAACTCTTTTTACTGCATAATTTTCTTAATGTTTTCCCTTTAACTCAGCCATTTCATTTCATCTCTTCATCTTTAATTTCAAAGATAGTGCAAAACTCCTTTTAGGTGCCAAATCTTTTCATAAGATTTGTCTTCCCTTTACTCATTTTAAAATCTAGATGACTAGCATTTTCCAAAAAACTTTATGTTTTGATTATTTTAGGACTCCCTTCCTATCCATTTCATTCTGTTAATATCATCTTTCTGAGATTATGTTACATTATATGACATTATATGACATTATGTTATATCATATTATATTATATTACACTACACCGGAGGGTTGGTTGATGTACGTTATACCAGCTCAGTGATTTTGCAGCATTAAGGGCATAGGGAGAGGGCTTGTGTAGTTATATTAGAGGAACATTTTCTCTGTTCAACACTGTTTGTAGATATTATAGTACCTACCATTAGCTTTCCTGTCCAATTTACTTTTGTATCTAACTTTCATTACGTACACATGTGTGGCTCTGTCCACCATCCTTCCTAGGAGAGCAGCACATTGCATCAGGGAAGAGTTGCACCTCAGTCAGAAGAAGCCCTGCTTCCTTGCCATGAGGTTTTGTATGGTATGGTTTTTCCTTCCCTTGTGTCTCCTGGAAGAGCTTCTTCTGAAAGTCATTAATCTGAATAAAAATTTTAAAATGAAATGATTTCCATCTGTCTTCCATTCTGCCCACTTGGTAGTCCTTACTTTACATTGAAGTTTTAAGTGATTTCCATAAAATACAGTCATAGCCATCTTTTATTGAACAACAGAAACAGACAGCATGATATGTTTCATACTTTATCTTATTTGGAGACATAATGAAACACAGTGGTTAAAAGCATGAACTCTGAATACAGAGTATCTGATTTCCAATCACAGGTCTTCCCTCACAAGCTGTGAAAATTGTTCAATTTGCTTAAGTTCTCTGTACTTCGGTTTCCTTATCTGTAAAATGGTGTTCTAATTCAAATAAATTAATATATAAAATACTTAAAGCAATGTTGAGCACATAACAAGCACAATAGAAGTGTTTTGGTCGTTGTCTTTGTTTTAATGGTGGTAGTGGTAGTAGTTGTTATTTGATTTTCACAGTAGGTCTGTAAGGTACTATTTAAGAAATGGGCTTAAGAAACAGGTTCAGAGAGATTTTAAGCTTCTATAATATGATGTAATTGCCTGGTATACAGTTGGTATTTATTAAATGTTTAGTGAATGAAGGTACAGTGATAGCATTAAAGCTCAGGACTGGCTGACATCGAAGCTTGGGTTTTTAATCCCTGTTCCTCAAAATGTCTCTTCTACTTTTGTCATGGGAAATGAAACCACTTTCTCCAGAAAGGGAGTTATGTATTGATCCTCCCTGGCTTCCTTTAATCTTTTATTTATGACACTATATCTGTCAGAATTTTGTTAAATTTTTTTCTATAGAGTTTTTTTTCTCCTTAAGTTCTCGGTGCAGTATGGACTTTCCCAATATTTTTATGTGTTTGTACACACATGCATGTGTGTGCAGTGTGTGTGGATGTGTGTTTTAAATAATTTCACTTGGTTATGTGGTGTTAAGTAGAAGAAGGAGAAATCAATTATCTGCTTATTGCCAGTCTGTCCAATATTCTCTTGTAGTTATACTTTTTCCTATTTAGGATTTTTGTTAGTTATCAGAACTTGAACTAGGTTATTATCTCTAGCTATTAATATTTTTGGGTTATGCTTTTTACTTATGTTAGTAGGCTCTTTCTGAATATAACTCATATTGGACTTAGCCATCCACAGTTTGTTCATGTCCTAAATGAGGGATCAATGTGCTTTCTTAGTAAAGTTTTAGGTAGTAAATATTTTAGGCTTTGTGGGCCATATGGTCTGTACTCAATTGCAGTATGAGTGCAGTTATAGATAGTATGTATACAAATGAACATGACTGTGCTCCAATAAAACTTTATGGACACAGAAACTTGAACTTTATATAATTTTTGCATGTCATAGAATATTATTTGACTTTTTTCAACCATTTAAAAATACAAAAACCTATTCCTTTATTAGCTTTCAGATTTCAAAATAGGTGGCTATTTAGAGTTGGTCTGCAAACCACAGTGTATTCTCTACTCTGTCTTCATGCCCTAGATGACTATAATCCTGGTTATTCTAGGGATTCCATTTTATCCCTCATTCTACAACTAGAATTATCATTCTTAAACTTAAACCACTAATCTGATTATATCACTCCTCTATATCAGTCAGGTTTCTACCAAAAAAAAAAAAACCAATAGGTGATTTTATATATATATATATAAAAAATAAAAATTATTATTTATATATATATGATATAATAAAAATTATTATTTATATATATATAATAAAAATTATAGGAAATGGCTCATGTGATTATGAAGGATGAGAAGTCCTATTATCTGCATACTGTAAGCTGGAGAACCAGAAGAGCCAGTGCAGTAATTCGAGTCCAAAGGTCAGAGAACTAGGAGCTCTGATGTCTGAGGGTAGGAGAAGATGGATGTCCCAGCCCAAAGGGACAGAATAAATTTGCCCTTCATCTCTCTTCTTTTTCTGTTTGGGTTCTCAACGGATTAGATGATGCTCATTCACATTGTTGAATGCAAATTCTTTACTCAGACTATAAATTCAAATGCTAATCGCTTCTGGAAACACCTTCACAGACACATCAAGAAAGTATGTTTTACCAGCTATCTGGAATAAATTCGACACATGAAATTAACCATCACAACTCCCCACCTTACAATCGTTTGTTGACTGTCTAAACTTCTTGTCATAACATTTCAGTTCACAAAATCTGCCTATAGTCTACTCTTTCAGACAAACCTTTCATTCGTTCTCCCTCGTCATTCCTTAGTCAAAGAAATCTCAATTATTTGCTGATTCTGCAAATAAATACATTCTGCTTTCTCCTGGGACCTGAATTTCTTTATCCCACTTAGCTACCTGGTGTACTTATTCTTACTTATTCTTTAGAAGTCTATTTAAAATGGCACTTATTTTATGAAGCTGTCTCTGAATTTTTAGGAAGAATTAATCACTTTCTCATTCATGCTTTCATAGCACTTAGAATATTTTTGAAACATATCATATAATCCATTGTGGTCATAGTTGTTTATACCAATTTTAATATAAGCACTTGACATAGAGATTGAATTAATTCACGTTTGTTTTCCCCAAACCTGACATGAATTTTGAACTTCACAAATAATTTTGAATGCTACAACAAAGAAATTACACATGAATGTTCACATCGGTCATGCTTTATCAAAAATCTGCTTTTTAGGGAAGATTAAAAAAAGATATACAGATGATTTTTGGAAAATACATAATATAGTATATGAATTTACCCTTTTGCAAAGCAAAGGATCATTTGGTAAAGAAAAGTTTCTCTAAAATTTCTTTGTTTTGAATTTTTTTCTCAATGGGTTTGAATTTTTAAAGTTAGTTTCATTTGCCAAAAACTATCAAGGTTTTAAGGAAATAACAGCCTTTTGTGCTGATAGCTTCAATTACCACCCATAAGTAAGCCCAGTGAGATTTAAAAAATCTACATGTGATATTTTGAGAGGTTTTTTTTTTTTTTTGTAATAAACACATAGGCAAAGAAATATTCCCAGAGCACCAAATGTCCTAGGAATGCTAATGGTAAAAGTGCTTCAGGCAGCTATTGATCCAAATTCTGGGCTTCCATTCTCTACCTCTTCAGCCTCCTAATTCATACATCTCTTCTTCTTTGCAGAGAAACTAGATAGATTTATTTATAGATATAAGTGTAGTTCGTGGAAAGAAAGCCACTACACATGTATTGATAAAAAGCTTCCTGGAGATGCTTCAGGCTCGTGTGCCTTGTGATTATTCACTTGGGATGGCAACCCAAGTTCTCCAAAGTAAAGGGTCAGCACATGAATCCCTTTGTACTGTTTGCCATCCCTTGTTATGAGTGATACACAGAATCTATGCAATCATTATTTATAGCAAGATATAAGAAAAAATACTATAGGGAACTAAAGATTTCAGTCCACAAAGGGTTTCTGAAATTAATATTGATGTCACTGATGACAACTATTCAGAATTGTTCATATTCTTAGTAGTGTCATCGTGATTTATGACGTGAACAGAATGTTTTTTTCATATCGTCTCTCTTGCTTGAATGTCAGGCTCTGTTGCTATTTCCACTTCTCTGTAGTGGTGGTAACTGAATGAGGAGAAATAAAAAAGCGTCAGCTGTCTTAATTTCTGAGTAGGGACATAAATTAAATATAACCAGGGCTGCTTTCAGAACTCCCAGTTTTTTAAAGTGCCCCTTTATCTACCCTTTTTTTTTTTTTTTTTTTTTTTGAGACGGAGTTTCGCTCTTGTTGCCCAGGCTGTAGTGCAATGAAGCGATCTCAGCTCACGGCAACTTCCACATCCTGGGTTCAAGCAATTCTCCTGCCTCAGCCTCCCGAGTAGCTGGTACTACAGGCATGCGCCACCACGCCCAGCTAATTTTTGTATTTTTAGTAGAGACGGGGTTTCACCATGTTGGCCAGGATGGTCTCCATGTGTTGACCTCATGATCCACCCGCCTCGGCCTCCCAACGTGCTGGGATTATAGGCATGAGCCACCGCGCCCGGCTCCCTTTATCTATCTTTAAATGAAATATAATACTTTCTAAAGGCAATTATAGTGTTTGAATAAGTTTATATATGCCAATAAACTAATCAAATAATTGCTTTATCTTATGTGACTTCTAGAATTTACAATATTTGTGTTTCTTCTAGAAGTATCTAGAAGTATTATACTTCAAGAAGGTATACTTCTAGTTCAATATTTGCAAAACTCAGTAACACATATATGCACATTTTTAATGCAGTCAGTGATTTTGTAATGGATATCTTCAACTGGGACTAATTTCTTCATGTGCCACCATGTACAGTGGCTTCACTAACTGGATTTTTTTTGTTGTTTTTAAATTTAAAAACACAATATAGACTCTCAAGCCTGCTATGGATTCTTAACCAAACTTTTTGGCTGAGATCTATCATGGTCATTTCTTCCTTTTGGTTGCCTGCAGCCATTGTTCTTTCATTTGATAGCAGTGTCCTAACTTCCTTTTGGGGAGTTATACTTTTCCACTGGGTACAGTTTTAAAATACTGTACTGCAAACCAAGGTGCACTGCCATACCCTAGGTAGGTTACTTGGACTCTCTCTTCCTGGACTTTGATGGAAAAATAAGAAAATATATTAAAATTCACCCATTTGAATGGTATTTTCTTTTTGAAATTATGTGTGATGGTTATTGTCTTGACTCCACACCACCATAGTTCCATTCCATTCAAACCTAGTCTCTTGAGTTCTCATCTATTCTATGATGCACTGAGTATCCTGCCAATAAATTCCTTACTTTCTTTAGGTAATTTGTTACCTGCAATCCAAGAACTCTAAATTCTTCGAGGTGAATCTAGCCATGGAAAATATTTATCAAGCCAGTACCTTTGAACTGTTCACATTCTGGTAGGAAATGAGCATTAGTAATTACAAGAAGGAGCTCACAGTTGAATGCATCTTGATTACTGCCACATAATGCCTGCTTTGGAGAAACAAGGACTCTTCTGCCTGTCAATCAATTGCTCAAGTGTGCAAAGAAAAGTGACAAACCTGTACTTAACAAATACTCTGTTTTCAAAACTAAACCACTACCAACATCTGAAGTGTTGGAGCTAGGGGTAATAAAGCAAATTTAATGAGTGATTCAGTCTAATATTTCATGCGTATCCAACACTGATTTCGATTAAGTTCTAAAAGTATAGATCATGAAATAAATTCATTTTCTTAACATTCTATAAGATAGTAGGAGAGTAGAAAGGTGTCTCAACTTTTCCTATCTACTGGGTCATTTCCAACAGCATTCAAATGTTCTATAATAATATAGAACTTTTTTTTGTGTGTGTATATATATATGTATATATATATATATATACAAAAATATGTATTATATATGTATGTATGTGTACACACATATCCTTTGCATTTTCTATCTGCATTTATTTCTCCTTGCATTTTCTCTTGAACACATTGAAATTTCTCTTGTCAAGGTCATCAATGACTTCCATGTCACCAAACTAACAACCAGCTCTCACTCATCACCTTCTTTGACTTAGTAGTAGATGACTCAGTTAATCACTCTGTTCTCAGAGAAATACTTCTTTGGCATTTTAGGAAACTATCTTTTCTGGATTCTCCTTCTACTTACTGACTACTTTTTCTTGGTCTTGTTCTTTTAGATTTACTGAGCTAGGTGAGCCACAGAGATTAGTCCTTGTTGCTTTCTTTATTATTATTATTTTATAAATAATCTACTCTTACCCACTAAGTGTTGTTATGTCTCCAAACAGCTTAATGTGCCTCATTAAGTCGATTTATATATCTAAGTCAAGAGTTCTCTTATGAGTTCCAGATTCAAATGTACAACTCTTTATTTGATATATCTACTCACATGTTTATAACATTTTCAAAATTTAATATATGTTAGTCTGCAGTCCTCCTTTTTTCAGAATGCCCAGTGAGCAAAAGGGCTCCAAGTAGAGTAAAGCTACATGGAATTAAATTCTGAATATTTTGAGGAAATGTTTTACATAATTTTTTACTTTCTCCGAACAGTAGAAAATTAATTTTTCTCCTTTCTTCTACTTCTCTCTAGCTCACAGAATACGGTATAAAAAACTTGGAAGCCATCTTAGAAGTCTTTGGGAGAAAAGATATATTTAGTCTTACACTAGAATTCTGCAAAGAAACAGAATCTATAGTATTTGTGCATGCGTGTATGTATGTGTAATTGGTTAGGGAAACTGGCTAACTTACTCCCATGATATGCCATTTGCAAGCTGGAGGACCAAAAAACCAGAGTGGTGTAATTCAGTCTGAGTCCAAAGGCCTGAGAATCAGAGGAGCCAATTGTGTAATTCCCAGTCCAAGTACAAACGCCTGAAAACTGGGGGATGCCACTGGAGTAAGTCCCAGAGTCCAAAGGCCTAAGAACTAACATCTGAGGGAAGGAGAAGAGAAATGTTCCAGCTCAAGAAGAGAGAGCAAAATTGCCCTTCTACCTTTTTGTTCTGTTTGATTTCTCAAAGGATTGGATGATGTCCACCGCTTTGGAGAGGGCAGATCTTTACTCAGTCCACTGACTCAAGTGCTGATCTCTTTTGGAAATACCCTCACTACACACCCAGAAATAATGTTTTATGAGCTATTTGGGCATCTCTTAGCCAGGTCAAGTTGACATATAAATTTAACCATCAAACGTCTCTCACTCAATTGATCTTCATCTATTTGAATACCAACTTAGGGGATGAACTTTATTAAATAACTATTTGTTTTTTAATTAGTTTTCTAGGGTTCACCAAAGTCTATTTTCTTGCAATCTCCACAATGGTTCCAATTTAGCATATATCAAGCCTGATCAGTTGTTTCCTTTATATTTATAGACTTCAATATCCCACTGTCTGATTTCAACCCCAGTCTCATTTCATCTGTTTCTCTACCACATAAATACTGCCAATCCAATCAAACCTCATTTTCTCCTTGACTGGTCATAACTTTCCTCATTAGTTGGCTCAGTTCCTATTATCTCTAAGCGTTGCTTGTAAGTCCTCCACCTGCTACTTATCCTTCCACTCTGAAAGCTCTCATTCCTGAAGTAATCCTGTAGCCTGTCAGCTCTGCTTCTATACTAGCACTCTTCTCGCTGCTGGGAAGATCATGCCACTGTGATTTTTAGCAGCATTACGAATGAATTTAGCTGAATTTCAATTCAGCTGGGCTCTTTGCTCTGTTATCAGACCTGGTAGGTGACTCTTGCTGCCTTTCCATTTCTCTGCTTTTTCAATTCTTCTCTCTATTTAAGTTTTCTTCTAAATAGTTAGAAGGAATAAATAAGAATTAATATTTGATAACACAATAGGGTGACTATTGTTGCTAACAGTGTAATTGTATGTTTTAAAATAACTAAAAGAGTGTAATTGGACTGTTTGTAACACAAATGGATCCCATTTTTCTTACCTCTTCAGGAAGTTTGCTTCACCAAATATCTTTATCTTTTTCATACTTCCTGTTTTTATGGTTCCTTCCGGTTTTTTTGCATATATTTTATGTTAAAAAAATACTTGGCCATAAATCTCTTTTAAACTTTGCCTTTGTAGTCCATGTTTTCCGCACAACCAATCTGTTGAAAAGGGTAATTTTCACACTGTCTCTACTTGCTAATGGTCAATTCATTCATAAAAATAACTGACATTTGGATTTTGTCCTAATGCTCCATTGATATTCCTGTCACCAAGGTCACTAAAAATCACTAAAAATCGCCAAATCAAATTGGTCCTTATCAGACTTCACTTTTCCATAGCATTATCACTCTTCATCACTCTCTTTCCTGACCCTCTTTTCTCTCTTCCATGGTATACAATGACCTGGTTATTTCTCTTAAATCTCTGGCTTCTTATCCTCCAATTATTAAGCATTAGTATGGCTACTGGCCCTCTCCTTTGCTTGCTCTACATTCTCATCTCTTCTAGAATGACTTACTGGCTGTGACACCTGAGATAAATCACTGGATCTTTGTATTTTTATCGTCCATAAAATGAAAAAAAAATAGAACCTGCTTCATAGTGTTATGGTAGATATTACCTAAAGAATGCATAAAAAGGTTTTAGAAACTGTCTGTCTTATAAGAATGACTAAATATGTGTTAAATATTGTAGGGTTATTCAGATATTGAAAAATGCAATATTTTTTTTTTTATGAAAGAGAAAGAAAGAGGAAGAGATTTTAGAAAAAGAGAGAAAAGGAGAAAGAAAGAAACTGCAAAAGAAAGAAAAAAATGAAAGAGAAAGAAAGAGGAAGAGATTTTAGAAAAAGAAAGAAAAGGAGAAAGAAAGACACAGCAAAAGAAA
>CAUYQU010020466.1:0-11399 GCA_963574635.1 Cheracebus regulus | reverse complement strand
TTTCACTCCCCCCGGCGTTTTTTTGCATCGGGGTAACGGGTGGGGTTTGGGGGGTGGGATTTGGCGGGGCGCCTGGGGGGGCGGGGGGGTGGGGGGGGGGGGGAGGGGTTGGGGGTCGGGGGTGGTGGGTGGGGGGTGGGGTGGGGGGGGGGGCGGGGGGGGGGTGCGGGGGGGTGGGTGTGTGAGGGGGTCGGAGGGAGGGGGAGGAGGGAGGAGGGACTCGCAGGAGGCCCCACCAGGCCGCAGAGGAGGACATGAGGGGACCGTGGCGTCCTCCTTCCCAGGAGCATCTTCCTTCTTGGGCAAGAAATCGGATTCTCCCTGAAGGAGTTGGCGCCTGGGAGGAATCGCAGCCTTCGGTCAAGGCCAGAGACCAGGGTGCCTGTGAGGTCGGGGAGGGCCCTTGTGGAGCCTGCAGAGGGGCAGGTGGGGCCAGGTGTGGGGTGAGGGCTTGGGTCTTGCGCTCACGGGGTGAGCAGGACCAGCGGCTGGACTCCGGGAGGAGACGGGTCAGGAGGGTCAGAGGTGAGTGGCCAGAGGGGAGCATCTTTGGCCCAGGGGGACCCCGAGCAGCAGCTGGAGCTGCCGTGGGGCCCAGGAGCCCTTGGGGGTGAGGCCAGGGTTCCAGGAGGCGGCCAGGGAGCCTGCTGGGTTCCGGAATCTCAGGGAGTGACTGACACAGGATACTCACCTCACAGAGCCCTCGGGGTGAACAGACAGCATTTAAGGGCAATAGAACCCTCAGGTTGAGGGTGCCTGGCCCTGGTGTGGAGCTGGGACCTTCCAGGCTCAGAAGACAAAGCTTTCCCAGGACCTTGAAAATGTTTTAGACCAAAGAACAAAAACCCTTGCTCCAACATACAAGAAAAGGAAAGTGTGTCTTGGAAGTGGATGGCTGTTGGCTGGTGTGTTTAAAGCCAGCGTCCCCGTATCGAGGAGGCCTCCAGGTCCTGGCCGACCTCCCGCCTGCCCAGCCCCGGCCCCCACCGACCCCTCTACAGAACCACTCTGGGTCCCGCAGAACGACCTTGCCCTTGAGTTGCCAGCAGCTGCCAGGTGGGGAGGGATGGAGGGTTGGGATTCCTTCCCCTGAGGGAATGGGTGTCTGGGTGCATTTGAACCCTGGGACATCACCCTGGAGCCAGGGAGGGAGGGCACAGCCTGGGGAGGCGAGGGGGCCTGGGGAAGCTCCCAGCCCATGACAGGGGCCAGTGGTGTCACCCGGAGACAAATGCTGACGGCGGGAACTGCAGCCGCAGCTCTTGGAGGTCACGTGCACTCTCCGGGGTCCCGTTCACCCGTGTCACACGTCATGGCCCAGCAAGGATGCGGAAATCTGCCGTGCCAGTTCGCAGAAAGGGCTCAGGGATCAGACAGGGCCACGGAGTGAGGCAGAGGCTCCTCCATGGAGGGGGACCCAGAGCAGCGGAAACTCCATCCCCCAGCCTGCAGGGGCCGGAGGAGAGGCCACCACACAGGGACACACCAGGCCGACAGTGCTGGCAGACGGAGACACTGACCTCTGACCTCTCGCCTCCAGACCTCCGACCTCCTGCAGGTGCCACCAGAGCTGAATCTGACCCAGAAGCCAGTGGCCAGTGCCCCAGGCACAGCACAGGTGGGAGGGCGGCTCCCAGCCAGGGTCAGCCACCTGGGGCGGCTGCGAGACATGGACAGGATGAGCTATGTCTCCCATCCAGGGAAAGACACTGGGGCCCGTGGGCTCCTCCCTGGTGGGTCCTGAGGGGGCTGTCTTTGCGGGGACAGAGATGTGCCCACAGGCCCCTGAATCTCCCAAGAGCCTCTGCCGTTCTGAGGTTCCTGCACCCAAACAGGGCCACGTGCCCTGCCATGCAGCCCCAGGGACCCCACTCTGCTCCAGCGAGGAGCACATCAGTGATCTAGGAGCACATGGCCGCCCCTTCCCCACCCTCCCTCACCCCTCCCGGCCTCCACCGTCACCCCACCCCCACACCCACCCCCACACCCACCCCACTGCTCCCCCTCCCCCACCCCACCCCACCCTCACTCCCACCCCCACCACTCCCCGCCTCCACCCTCCCCCATTCCCACCCTCCTCACCCACCGCCACCCCCTCCCCCACTCCCACCCCACCCTCATGACTAAAACACCAAAAGCATTGGCAACAAAAGCCAAAATAAACAAATGGGACCTAACCAAACTCCACAGCTTCTGCACAGCAAAAGAAACAGTCATTAAGTGAATCGGCAAGCAACAGAATGGGAAAACATTTTTGCAATCTACCCATCTGACAAAGGGCTGATATCCAGAATCTGCAAAGAACTAAAACAGATTTACAAGAAAAAAGCCCATTCAAAAGTGGGTGCCACCGCCACCCCCATTCCCACCACCAGGCCCCATCAGGAGTCCTGAGGACCCAGGAGGCTGCACGGTCCCTTCCCCGGACTCCAGGCAGGCGCCGGCACTCTCAACCCCCTCTGTTCTGCAATTAAAATGCCACCATCACCACCTGGCAAAGGCCCTCCTCTGTCTCCCTCCCTGGCTTGTGCTAATGAGCGGCTGGTTCGGAGCTGTCAGGGCCAGCAGCAGGTGACAGCAGCCGCAGGAGCTCCATGGCCAGGCCAGGATGCCTCGATGGCCAGAGGACAACGCGGGTCCCTGCGGCCTCAGGAGGGGCTGCCTGTGGAGCTCCGCCAGGTCCCCTGGGTGTGTGCAGAGGCGGTGGTGGCACCAGGAGGTCCTGGGGGACAGGCAGCCCGCTGTCCCCACCGAGGGCCCTCCCTCAGCTGCCCTGGCCTGGCCTGGGGGCCCGCTCCTGACTGCACCAGCTGGGGTCCTCACTCTCCCACTTCTTGGGTCCAGCCTGTGGGAGTCACCGCGCACTTCCCTGCCCACGACTTGGGGCTGTATCCCTGCCCCAGCTCTGGTCCACTGAGGCGCTGTGTCCCCAGCCCTGGCTCTCCCTGGGTCCCAGAAACTCTACGTCCTCCCCTCTCCCTTCTGGGGTGGGCACACGTGACACCGGGGGGCCTCCCAAGCCCCTCACTCTGACAGCAATGGCAAGTCGGGGTCTCCAGGACACTTGCTAGGTGACCCTCGGAGTCCGAGGGTCCCCTGGAATCTGGTTCTTTAGGGCGTGGTTCACCCTGAGGAAAGGGCTCGGGCTGATGTGAGCCCAGGGAGGCCGTGGCAGTGGCGCTCCTGGCTGTCCCCTGTGGAGCTGCACACAGCACTGGATCCTCCTGGCATCCATGTGACGCAGGTGCTGCCGGGGGCGCTGACGCGGGTCCTCCCTCGGCTTCCCTGGGCCTGGTGCACAGTCCCGGCCGATGCCCGGGGCATGGCTCCCTCTCCCGCCCCCGCGGACAGTGGCTGCCCCTCCGCCATCGCAAGCTGCACTGTGCCATGTCCCCACCCCCCAAACAGAGACACTTGTCGGGCTGGACCCCGGAGGGCCTAGAGGCCACGTCCTGGGTGGGGCATGGCCAGGCCTCTCTCTGATGGAGCCAGGTCTCCACTCATGGCTGGAAGCCGCCAGGGCTCCCACGCTGCGTCCAGGTACCTCAGCGTCCCCGAGGGCACCCTCAATCCTCTCCGCGTCCTTCTCTCCTGGGTCCCACGGCCCCTGTGACCCCGCCTTCTCCTGCCGGCTCCGGAACACACAGAGGCCCCGTGAAGCCGGCCTGGTGAGGGGGAGCGGGTGCCTTGGGTCCAAAAACATTCATGTCAAACCGTAATTTTCCTTAATCACCGCAGCAGGAAGGGCGCAGAGCTGCCGTCTGCGCAGGAGGCGATTCGAGGTCCCAAGCGCAGATGCTGCGGTCTCCTCTATGAAATCAGATAAAAACAGAGGAAGCCTGGCCTTCCCTGAATGGGAGCTCATCACAGTCCCACGTCACAACCCCGCAGCGGGCGGACACCTTAGAAAACAGCGTGACGCTCCTCAAAGACTAAAGGCGAGATGAACGCGAAGTCCAGGAGCCCATGTCCGGGCCGGTCCCCAAGGGAGTGGAAAGCAGCTGTCGGAGAGACGTCTGTCCACCCACATGAGAGGCGGCGTCACCCACGGGAGCCTCAAGGCAGAGGCAGCCCCGTGGACGCCGTGAGGGTGGGGAGCGTCGCTCGGGCTTGAGGAGGGGTGCCCCAATGCCGGCCGCAGCACGGTGACCCCTGGGGACCTGTGTGTGACACAAGCTGAACACAAAGAACCGTGGCTGACCGCGTCACCCTGATGAGGGCCTGGGCAGCCAAACCCTCAGAGACAGGCAGAAGCGGCCCTGCGGCGGGGGCGGGCATCGGGCGTCGTGGGGCAGGGTTTCCGCTGGGAAGATGGAAGGTTCTGGAGGGGGACGCGGCTCCCAGCAGCACGCCTGAGCTTCACCGCCGAGCTGTGCACTGCAAACGCTCCCAGGGGTCGGTTTTACGCCACGTGTATTAAAGCACTTTTTAAAGCTGATGAAGTGATTTGAAGCAGGTGGTGAAGAGGGCAGGTGCTCGGGCCGCACCTGGGAGGTCACAGGAGGGCGTGGCTTCCAGGACCCAGTGCCGTTTGGTGCCCGGGGCCCGGCCTGCGCCCAGTGAGGGGTGAACAGACACGGACGGCTGTTCCTGACAGCAGAGGCAGCTTCGGGAACCGGGGCTCCCTCCCCATGTGGCAGGGGTTAGCCGGGAGGCGCATCTAAGGCAGCACCCGCCCAACCCGCAGGCCCTGGCTGGACCTCACTCCCACCCGCCCGTCCTGGCCCCTAGGACCCTTTTGTCTGCTGCGTCTCCCTCAGAGCCCCCGACGCCTGCACCTGAGCGGGGGAAGCTGCCAGAAGACTTCTGTTCAGAAGACAAAGCCAGGAATGAGGCCACAGCCTGCAGCCCCAGGGGGCATGACCTGGGGCCACCCCGACCCCGCCCATCCCACCACCTCCAGCCCTGTGGGCCTGACCCAAGGCTCTGTCCCCCAGGTGGGTCCAGCCGCAGCCTGCCTGAACCTGAGACCCCAAGAGCAGTGAGACGGGAGGCACTTGAACAGGCCCAGGGGGCACGTGGGCAGAACGACCCCCGTGGAGAGACAAAGGCCCCTCTACCTGGGGGGAAGAGAACACAGGCCCCCTGACGGTCCTAGATGGAGGGGCCGGGGGCCCAAAATCTCCCTTCCCCAACCCCCAAGCACCTCGACCAGTGGGGCCTCTAGTCCTGGGGGTAAGAGGCTGCCCACAGCCAGGAGCCCGGCTTTCCCAGCGAGCTTCAGAGCAGAGCCTGGTGGGGCCGCAGCCGCCCCACATTCCCCGCAGGCAGATCAGGAGCAGCGTGCACCCCCCTTTGTCCTGGGAACGAGAAGAAACGGCAGCCACCCCCTCCTCGGGCACCACTCAGCTCCGCCAAGAACGCCCAGCACCCAGGGGCCCTGGTTTTTGTTCAATGGGAATGAGATTTGCAGACTCGGGTCTGCTGCCTGCTGCCACTCGGGATGTGCCCTGCCCAGCCCTGGGGCCAACCCCTCCGCGTCTGCCAAACCCTACCAGCTGCGGCGGCATCCAGCCAGCTGTCCTGTGCAAGGCAGCCCCACAGAGCAGCTCCCCGGGCCACAGGAGCACAGGAGGGAAAACAGCCCACCCGAGGCCCATCCGAGTTCACCCCCATCTCCATTCAGCCCTCCACTCCCCTTCCAGCCCCTTCTACTTCCCCTTTTCCCCATCCCCTCCCCCTTCCTTCCCCCCCTCCCTTCCCCCTCCCCCTCCCTTCCCCCTCCCCCCACCTCCTCCTCCCCCTCCCACCTCCTCCCTCCCCCTTCCACCTCTCCCCTCCCATTTCATCCTCCCCATCCCACCTCCCACTTCACCTCTTCCACCCCCTCACCTCCCCCCTCTCCATCCTCCTTCCCCCTCAGCATCCCCTCTTCCCCCTCCCCCCTCCCATTCCCCACCTTCCACTTCCTCATCAGATGCCCGGGACCCACTGTTCACCCCACAGAGGCCCAGGACCCATCGTCCACCCCACAGACACCCGGGACCTATCGTCCACCCCACAGACACCTGGGACCCATCGTCCACCCCACGGGCAACCGTGGCAATTCTGAGACAGTGCGCTCAGTCAGGGCGTACCCTTTATTCCTGTGGCTCTGACGATGGAACCTCGGTGAAGTGACCCACAAGGCCTGGCATCCGTTGCACTGACGCTGACGCGTGGCCACGGGCAGGCGGCTCAGCCCCTCGACCTAAATCACGCTCGTCGTTGGTCGTACGGGGGTGGTTGCTCCAGCACAAGCTGCATGTGCACTGAGATGGCCCCAGCACCCCCAAGGCGCACACCTGCACCCCTTTCTGTGAGGGTCGGTGGGATGGTTACTCCCCTGTGGCTCGAGCCTGCACCCCTCCCGTGAGGGAGTCTCTCGACGTGGCGTGGTCGGTGGGATGGTTACTCCCCCCATCAGCCCCAGACGCTCATCAGAGCCTCCTGAGCTCCCAGAAGGAGCCCCGTGCTGTGAGGGCCGCGGGCCAAGAGGGAGGCTCAGAGCCTGCGGCTGCTGCAGCCATTTGCCATGTTTCCCCGAGGGTCCACCAAGCGAGGCCGCCACTGGGTGACGCAGGCGTCGTGGACTTCGGGGACATGGGTGTAGCAGGAACAGCTCCAGCTCCTTTTATCCCATGAGCCAATAAATGCCTTTTCGGCACCAGAGCCAGTTTGAGAGATTTTTTTCTTCTGTTTGTAAGCAAAGCATCCGAACCCATCAGGCTCCATAACAGAACCACGGGAGGGGAATTAGAGAACCACAGTGCCAGACAGGACCCCCGTGGCCACCCGGCCCCTGCCCTGGCCCCTCCCCGCCAGCCACACACCGGAGGCTCCAGGGAACCACAGGGAGACACCACGTCCCCAGCAGAAACATTTGGGTCAGGAGACAGACCAGAGGCAGCCTCACAGCTTAGGACAACAAAATTCTCTCCACAGCTTGGGTAAAGATGGTGGCAAGGCCCAGAAGACAGCCCAGCCCAGGTCCCCACTGGGCTCCGTGCCTGGAGGCCAGAGCCCCTCTGGGGGTCCCAGCATGGAGCCCAGTGCCCTTTGAAACAAGGGGAAACTGGGAAGTGGAGGGGGGCGGAAATGGAGCCAGCTGTAAGAAACTGTCCGAATCCGGAGCCTCTCACGTGGCCTCTGCCCGGACATTTGCTTCCAGGAGAGTCGTGCATCGGGCAGCTGAGACCTGCTGAGTGACAAGCAGCCCCTCGTCCAGAGGCACAGAACCACCGCCCCCAAATGGCAGAACAAGCTCCATGTCACGTCGTCACTATCCCAGGACCCCGGCGGAGGACAGCGAGGACAAAGGGGCCTCAGAGGCCCAGGCATGTCCACCCCCGAGAGACGCTGGTCACATCCACCCAGCTTTGTGGCCAGACCTGCCACAGGCCCCACAGGAGGTGAAATTCCTTTCTGGGTGCAGCGTGGGCAGAGGCGGAACAGGCAGTGAAGCCCACCAGGGTGGAGTGTCCCCAGGGGCCCCAGGGAGCACGCAGGGCCTGGGAGGCTCAGACCCCGGGTCCAACCAGAACACAGAGCGCAGGGCCAGCGCCACCCGGAGCCGAGGGGCCATCCACAGTCTAGTGAGTACAGGCCGAGGGGCTCAGACCGTGTGTGCCTCAGTTTCCCTGTGATATGGGCTATGAAAGCACCCCCCTCACAAGCGTCCTGGGGGCCAAGTGAACTCAGAACGCTGCCCAGAGCATGCCTGCTGCTGACACGTCCTGTCACGGGGTCTGTTTTATGACACACTCAGCCCCACTCGGTATGGAGCTCCGTTCGCTGCTGGGGTGGCCGGGCCAGGCAGGAGCCCCACGGAGACCCCTCAGTGAGCTCAGCGCAGGCCCGAGCACACCGCATTCCCTGCCGTCCCCACAGTCCCCACACAGGCCGCACTGGCCTCGCCCTAACCTGCCCGGCCCCGCCCTGTGTCCCACCCTGTGTCCCGAGTCCCTGCCCCTCCGGCCCCTCACGTCTCTAAGCCTGAACCTCCTTCCCAAGCGTCACCGTAACCACCACAAATCCCTTCTGAGACCAAAGGCCAGCAGCCGGGGGACATTTGGGAGGGGCTGGGAGCGGGCCCCGCCTTTGCTGCAGCCAGTGGGGGCTCCGGGCCTGAGAGCTGGGGGCAGGCCCGGGGGATGGGAGCCTCCGGGCCAGCCCTGACCTGCCCGTCCTGCTGGGTCCAGGACGCAGGGTCGCTTTCTCCCCGGGATTTGGGCATCGGAGTCAGTGAGGACCTGTGCCCCGACCTCCGCAGAGCAGCAGAGCACAGACAGCCGCGGGCGCCCTGTCCACTCTGGTTTTCTGGGCCCTGGAGAGCAAAGGTCAGTTAGATGGAGGGAACCGGGGACCCCGCAGGAGTGTGGCCACGACCCGGCACCGCTGCCGGAGGGAGGATGAGGCGCCATTGCTCCACCTGCCCGTCCGTCCCACGGAGGGAACCCACAGCTGCCACCAGCCCGGGTGAGGGCAGAGCATCCTACCGCGAGGCCTCCGTGACCACCACATACCTGCCTCTGCGGGGATCCCTGCGCCTGTGGCTGCCTCGCTGGGACCGGCAGGACAGGGAGCGGAGCGGGGTGGGCCTCGGACGCCTGCGTGGTGCAAGGAACAAGCTCCAGCCGTGCGTGCAGGAGGCGGGCGCTGAGCTGGGCGCGGCCACCAAGGGGACATCGAAGCCCCAGAGCGCCCCATCCACGCCGGGGTGAGACGAGAGGACGGACAAGTAACCGCCAACCAGAGGGGACGCCCACTGTGTGCACGTGCTGTGTGCACGTGGCGGGTTGCACGTTGAGGGCTGGAGGCACCCGGAGGGCGCGTGCGCAGCGCAGGAAATGGGGCTTCCGGGTCAGCACAGCGGCCGGGGGGGCGGGGCCGGGAGATGCGGCCCGGGCACTCCTCACCCTCCCTGATGGGCACCCCGCAATGAGTCTCACCCCACCCTCCCCAGCTCAGGGCGACAGGGGCCCAGCCGCCTTCACAGCCCCTCAGAGGCGGGTCCTGCAGACCAGGAGCCGGAAACGGAGGCGGAGGCCTGGGGGCCCGGGAGAATCGGTCCCTCGCCTGGTCTGCCTTCTCCGCCTTCGCCCGCGGCATCCTCCCTGCAAGCACGCCCGTCCAAGTCCCCGTCCTCGTCAGGACAGGGTCACGCTGGTCTGAAGCCACGCCATGCCGGAGCTCTGTCCCGGTGAGGCCCTGTGAAGGAACGGGGGCCACTGGCCTCCCGGACTGCAGGGTGGACCCCCGGGGGCTTTAGAAGGGCTGACCCAGGCCCGTCTGACCAGTTCAGTGAGCACCTCCGGGGTGGGGGTGCAGGAATTTGTACTTTTCAGAGCTGTCGGGTGGTTCTAACATGTAATCAGGGTCTAGAACCTCCCCCCCCACACACACTCACACAACACAGGTCCACATGCACACACAGGCCCCCCCCACACACACAGGCTCGCACACAAGCACACACACCCAGGCACACACACACACAACATGGGCCACATGCACACACAGGCCCACATGTACACACAGGACCACACACACACACACAGGACCACACGCACACACACACACACACAGGACCACACACAAACACAGGACCACACACACACACACAGGCTCACACACAAGCACATGGGCACACACAGGCTCACACACACACACAGCCTCACACACAAGCAGACAGGCACACACACAGGCACACATAGGCTCACACACACAGGCTCACAAGCACACACACAGGCAAACACACAACACGGCCCACACGCACACAGAGGCCCACATGTACACACCGGCTCACATGCACACACAGGACCCCACACACACACACACACACACACAGGCCCACACACAAACACAGGACCACACACACACACACACACACACACACAGGCTCACATGCAAACACACACACAGGCATACATACACAGGCACACACAACACGGCCCACACGCACACACAGCCCCCCCCCCACACAGGCCCACATGCACACACAAGCTCACACACACATATACAGGCCCACACGCTCACACAGGCCCACATGCACACACAGGCTAACACACAAGCACACACACAGGCACACACAAGCGCACACACACACGCCCACACACACACAGACACACAACACGGCCCACACACACACACAGGCCCACACACATGCAGGCCCCCACACCCTACACACAGCCCTACGCACTGGCACACACACACACTCAGCAAATCAAGTGACTTCCCAGAACAAAGAGCATCCACTTTAAGATAATTTGCTGCCTGGAGAGTGAAGAGCCAGCATTTTCCAAAGGGCAGCTTCATTTAAATACAAACAGAATTAAAGTGCTGCCCCAGGGCCCTCTGTGCTGAGTGGAGGAGGGATGAGGACGCCAGGCTCTGCCCAGGCCGGTGCCCGACTGTGGGAAGCAGGAGGGATGAGGACGCCAGGCTCTGCCCCGGCCGTGCCAAGTGTTGGAGGAACTGCCTCCTCCAACGGGGCTTGGCCAGTCTGCTCCACGGGCCAGAGGGTCTGGGGTGTTGGCTATGGGATCTGGGGGAGTCCAGCTGGGGGTCACAGGGTCTGGGGATGTCTGCCGAGAAGCCTGAGGTTGTGGGCAAGGGAGTCTGGGGGTGTGGCCATGGGTTCTGAGGTTGTCTGGCTGGGGGTCTGGGGTTATCAGTCAGGGGGTGTGTGGGTGTCCCACTGGGGTCTGGGGTGTCAGTGGAAGTCTGCGAGGGTCAGCTGGGGCCCTGGGGTGTCAGCTGGGGGCCTGGAGTATCTGGCTGGGGGTCTGGGGGTGTTAGCCACTGTGAGCTGTCCTGCAGGGCTGCCTGCGTGTGTCAGTGGGGATCTGGGGGTGTCAGTAGGGAACTGGGAGTGTCAGTGGGGATCTGGGGGTGTCAGTAGGGACCTGGGAGTGTCAGTGGGGGCCTGGGGAGTCGTGTTAGCTGCTGTGGGCTGTCCTGCAGGCTGCCTGGGGGTGTCAGTGGGGGCTCGGGGTGTCAGCGGGGGCCTAGGGGTGTCAGTGGGGGCTGGGGGTGTCAGTGGGGGCAGGGGGTGTCAATGGGTGTCTGAGGGTGTCAGTGGGGGCCTGGGGGTGTCAGTGGGGATCTGGGGTGTCAGTGGGGATCTGGGGGTATCAGTGGGGGCCTGGAGTGTCAGTGGGAGCTTGGGGGTATCAGTGGGAATCTAGGGGTGTCAGTGGGAATCTGGGGCTGTCCATGGGGGCCTGGGAATGTCAGTGGAGGCCTGGGGGGTATCAGTGGGGGCTGAGGGGTATCGGTGGGGGCCTGGGGGTGTCCTTGGGGGCCTGGAGGTGTCAGTGGGGGCCAGGGGATATCAGTAGGGATCTAGGGTGTCCTTGGGGGCCTGGAGGTGTCAGTAGGGGCCGAGGGAGTCAGTGGGGGTCTGGGGGTGTCCGTGGGGG